>ML862022.1:0-23793 GCA_009831015.1 Picea engelmannii
CCCTTGAAAATTGTAACTTGTACAAAGTTTGAATATTATCTTGGTTAATAGATTTAGTTTGTTAATAGAAATTAGATTTAATATTGTTTAAAGGTTATCTCACTTTTACAATTTTAAAGAATCTTACCTATTAAAGTATTTAAAAGAGATTTTTATTTTTCAAAATTAATCAAGCTATTCATATGAAAGGAAATTCATCGAAAATTACCTAGAATTCGTTTTTCTTCTATTTGAAATTTGCATTGGAGAAGATCTTGGGTCTTCAATTGAATTTTGCATTGGAGAAGCTCTCGAGTCTTCACTCATGCATAAGACGCACTTTGATCCGTCTAATTTTTGTATATGGCATTATGGGTATTCCAATGGAGCAACATAATACCCCTTTGAAATTTAAACAATCCCTTTTGCACCTAGTACTTGGAACCCCAATATTTGAAGATTCAACTTCTCATTCTAATTCCCACCCATAGAGTGTTTTGCTAATGGATGTGTGTGTGTGGGTGGTTTAATGATTTCTCCTTCATTTATGGCTTTGTCCTTGTTATCGTACAATTTGTACTTTGATCAAAGGAAAGGTTAAAGGAGATCAAATTGGCGTAACTAGAGACTATCCTATCACTGTCACCTCAATAGGATGTCTCTTTCTATTTAGGGTGGTAGGCCCAAGAGAGACGTCCCCGGTGACCTGGGGGTTTGAGAAGGCAAGGTCAAAATGGCTAGATAAAGATCCCCTCTCACAAGTCACCACCGATCAGAAAGTCTAGATTTTATAACCAATGAAATGATAATGTGTCAAAGTCTACTTGCCTGAAACAAAGAAACAAGAAACTATATATATTTGCAAGTACACTTGCTGGTTAGCACTTCATAAAACCATAGAATTTCTCAATAAGAGCAATTGGTTGATAATAGTGAAGTAAACAAAAAATTACAACAACAATATTAATGAGAAAATACTTCACATTAAATGCCTTGAAATGGCTTCAAAATGACTAAGAATCATCAACCATTGAAATCATAATACTAGCATTTGTTAGAAGCAAACAAGACAATGTATAAATCATCCTTTTCAACTGCTTTTAGAAGCTTTTAATGCTGCAATTAATGGTTGTAGATTACTTAATAACAACAACAATGTTGTCAGTAGGTTAGGCTATTCTAGGTTTAGAAAATGTTAGTAGGTTGCTTGAGGTAAAAGATTTGGAGGTTGGTTTCATCAATCAAACAAATTTAAGGTCTAAATCAATGCCTTTTAGGGCTAATGGAGTCACTTGCAACAAAAAAAATTGAAGGAAACAAATGATAATGTAAGAGCTAAGGACCAAGAAGGATGATGATTGAGGTGTTGGTAACCCAAGGCCTCAATCAACAAAACTTAGAAGGAAAACAACTACTAGGAACTAGGTAACCCTAGGCCCTAGCTATTTTCCCTCTTCTTTAGCTCAAGATTGAAACAATTAATGGCTTGATGAAGAAAATGATACTAGAGTGTTGCAATGGCAGGGCTCTAGTACAATGCTTCAAAGGTAGGGTTTCTAGCACAATCTAGTAGGTGAAAAATTGATAAGACAAGGACAATAACATGTGCTTGTTCTCCTAGGGTTTTAAACTAGCAATTTCATAATCTTGGAATAAATTCAAAGTAAATGTACCATAACCATTCAAAGCAAAGAAGGATTGCAGAAATTCACTTACATCCACCAAGAATAATCTAGCAATAAGCCTAGTTGAAGATTTTCCACCAAGAAAAATGCCAAGAAACACCAAATTATGCCTCCTCCAAGAAGTGCACCTAAACTTTCAGCCAATAAACCCCGAGGGCGCAAATTTCATACCTCACAAGTGTGAGTGAAAATGATGAAAAATAAGAGTGATTTTCCCCTTATTTATACAGTTACAATGACCATAATTAGGTCAAAAAGGCTGACGTGGCCAGTTACACATAATATCTAGTTTTTACATTTAATGTCAAAAATAAACCCTAAATCAAGTTGTAAATATGACGTCATTCCCTTTCAAGGTTACGTTAGGCCCTTTTAGGGCAACGTTGGCCTCTTGGAGCAAAACGTTAGGCCTCCTTGGGCCTCAGGATCCTACCACACGTGCCACTTGGCACACAACTACCTCCAAAGTATCCAAAATGATGAGTGATGTCATGGATTGACCTAGGTGATGTCATGGGACTTCCAAGGACTACATCAAGGTGAAAAGGGAAAAACCCCCTGGGTCCAGGCCTGCCAGGTTGTCCCTAGTGCAACATCCTCCCTTCTCTCTGGTGCAAACCCTTGATATGTCTCTGCCCCTGGTTGGGGTCACAACATCCATCTGGTGGGATTTTAGCCCTATGGAGGTCCTAACTAATCATCTCCCCATATGTACATGTCCATCAGGTGTGGCCCTGCAACATCAGCAAATATGCCCTCCATGGGCTCATAAGTCACAGGGATCATAGCAATGTCAATCACATTTAATCATCAAGTTATTTAAACATGTGCATAAAACCCTTTTTACCCGAACAACTGCTCAAAGACGATATGCTATTATACAAGCTAAGTTTGGAGGGGGCGTTAGGACGTCCTATTGGGCTAATGCTCATTGGATGTGGGATGTTCCCGAGTGAAGTAAAATCCAGGCCATGTGAGTGGATGAGGTGGTAGGGGATGTCTGGGAAATGGGTGCAGTGATAGCAGGGAAATGCATGGCTTATTTGTGGGTGCTTTTGAAGAGGGTGAGCTGCACCTTGTCATGGATGAAAATGTTTCTAAGCCCATTCATGCCTTTTATATTTTATTCTTATTACTTTTTCTTTCAAGAGGATAGTTAGGGGACATTGCCCTAGCGTGGTGACCAGTGGTGACAATGTTACCCACAAGCATTTCACGGAAATGAGGAGGATGGCTCATGATGAGACCCCCTTTCTCTTGGCTATGCCACCAAGAGCCACTACCCTGGCGTGGTGACCAGCTGAATGGTAGTGTCATACCGCTATATGCTCATGGACCTAATAGGTTGGCTCGTGATGAGACCCTCTATCCTCCAACTAGGTCTTGATTTATTATTTTTTATGGGTCCCTCTGTTTCTTGTCGAGAAGCCTTTTATTTCTTTCTAGGGGATCCCTGGGCGAAGCATCTCAAGGTTTCATTCTTTTGTCTTTTATCTTTTGCCAGATACTTTTACCCTTTGGGTCTTTAGCCCCTTCTTCCCATAAGGTAAGGTACAACCCTTTGATATTTGGCCAACCCAGTGCCCGGACCAGTGTATGGGATGGATGAGCGGGAAAAAGATGGAAAGTTGTAAGTATGGTGGGAACAAACAATGACCTTTCATGAATCCCCTAGTGGAAACTCAAACCCTATGGGTACCAGCTTACTAGGGAAAAATGGCATTCCCCCCAGGTGTGGTCAAGTGGAAAGGCATAAGGTCCAAGCACACATTATAAGCAAAAATAATTAAATTCACATATTCAAATGTTTTGAGAATCAGAGTGACACATACCATGATACCCGGACTCATTACCTCATGGAGAAAGACCCATTTCTGTTGCAGGACCAGGCCGATGTGATGGATGTTGTTGCTACTGAAAAAGTGGAGGCGCTGAAGAAGAAAAGGATGGGCCCTCCAGGGCCATGCTCAAGTCGCTCTGGTTCTCGATACTCCATGTATAGGACCTATAGGCCTCTAGACATAATCTCCTTAGTTATCCCTAGGCTAGGGGATAACATTTGGCTCCAACTCGGGGACATGTGCTCACCGTAGAGTGCATGAGAACCTCCGCATCTCTGGCATAACCTGTGACCTGCTTGATCTCAACATAATACTATTAGTAATCATTTGGGGTGGTGATATCACCCCTGTCTCATATATATATATATATAGTACAGAAAATGAAAGCAAGCATTTATACAAATGGAAATACAACTACTCTAGCATGAAATGCAAATGGCATATACAATGAATGAAAATTCCTACCTACTTACCTGTTGGTTGAAATCTATGTGTAGTCAAATAGCCAGTGAAACCATCCTAGCATTGTTTCCCCATACCTGCCTCTGTGCTTCATCATAAACCAAAGTAGTGATAATTTAAGCACAAAAATAACATGAGTTAGAGAATGTATTGTATCATCGAAAATCGTAATGTCTAGCTCATGGAGGTGGGTGGGAGGGACAAAATGGCTCCAAGTCATTTCCTCATGAAAGTGCTCAATCCATTTTAGGAAGGGATCATGAAAATTCAAAGGCTCAAAAGACTGACTCAAAGGGTCTGAAAGCCGACCACCTTGGATGTCTCCACAATATGAAGCCTAGGAAAGGACTGGAAAGGACCTGGAAGAAGACTAACAAACTCTTAAGGGAAGGATGAAAGACTGAGATGAAGAACTTATTCTTGAGGTATTCAACCTACCCTTGAAATCTAGGGTTTGCCTCAGAGGAAACTCAATACAAAAGACATACTTCCCAACTGCACCTTTAATGACACAACAAGATAAAGTAATCGAAGGTGGCTAGAGAATATTATCACAATGATCCTGCTTCAGGAAAACAACTTCCTCACTCTCATCAAGATATAAGCACAATGATGGTTGATAACTTTCTTCATAGAAAAAATCCAAGTGCTCAGAGGAGTATTCATCAAAATTCTCAAGGTATGGCCAAAAATCATTAGGAGAATAAAGGACTAGGTCATCCTTGGGTGTTTGGAAAGTATCTGTAATCATGTCATGTCCTTGTTGCCAAATGTCAAATTTATCAGTAACTTCATGTGATAATGGCAAAGGAAACTTTTGGACATGACCCTCAATGTCATAAATTGGATCCTTATCATATCCAATCACATCCCATTTACGCTTCCTGACATGTATGAATTCATCAATATTATCAACAAAGTCATCATATTCATCATAACATGAAGGGGTTAGAACATCCAAGACTTCTTCACTTTCCACATCATAAGATAGAGAGTCATTAAAAAATTGGAAAGGGAAGTAACTCACCTTGCTTACTTCTTTCTGTGAAGGAAATTTAAGTATTTGGATATCTTCATCAAATGGAAGTCTTGCCTCTACATCTTCTAGCTTGTCCAGGGGTTCCATTTCTTCTTCACTCTCTGAATCATAGAATAAGGTATTATCAAAAAATTGGAAAGGAAAATAGTTCACTCCATTCTCTTCATCTTGTCCAGGAGAGATAGGATATTGGAGATCTTCGTCGGATGGAGGAGCGATTACAAGTGCTTCATCCTCATAATTAACTTGTCTAGTTTCATTGCATTCTATCAAATCATGGGATAAATCTTTCTCCTCTTCAAGGGGTTGAAAAATTCCTTCATAAATATCTTCTTTCATATCAGAAGATTCTTGGTATTGAGCATGATATACATCCCTGAGATCTTCTACAATCTCAGTGGTGAATCCTTCATCCTCTAAGGCCATTGTGAGATTTTGAAGGGCATCTTCATACGTTTGGAAATGTGGTTTGACAAAGTCAATAAACCTACTGATGAAGTGTATGAAAGATGATATACCCCTATCTTTGCAATAACCTTTAAACCTATCTTGCAAAAAGGATGGTAGAGAGAGTATGAATAATTTTACCAGAACATCCTCCCCCCCCAATTCTATCTCGCTTATATACTTCAAAAATTCTACAATGTGAGGAATTGGGAGGCTGCCTTCAAATCTTGGAGGGTTGCTTGACCATTTTGTATCAAAAAAAGTAGGGTATCCTTGAAGACTTTTGAAATCAATAGTCGGATACACTTGTTCCCAGAACACCATGATCCCATAACTTGGAAATATCACAGAATTGAGAGTAAGGTGGAACCTAGGAAAAGGTTAGTGGAGTCACCAGTTAATTTTCTTGAAACTGCCAAAGGGATGAGGCGATCACCCTCAATGGAGTTGTCAGGTAAGATTTTCAAAGTAAAGGATTTTGAGGAAAGGCTTACTGAAAAGTGTCGTCTTGAGGAGAATTGACTCAGTGTTCCCCGGAAACGACGCCAAAATGTTATCGCACAATTTGTACTTTGATCAAAGGAAAGGTTAAAGGAGAGAAAATTGGCGTAAATGGAGACTATCCTATCACTGTCACCTCAATAGGATGTCTCTTTCTATTTAGGGTGGGAGGCCCAAGGGAGACGTCCCCAGTGACCTAGGGGTTTGAGAAGGCAAGGTCAAAATGGCTAGATAAATATCCCCTCTCACAAGTCACCATCGATCTGAAAGACCCATTTTTATAACCAATGAAATGATAATGTGTCAAATTGTACCTGCCCGGAACAAAGCAACAAGAAACTATATATATTTGCAAGTACACTTGTTGGTTAACACTTCATAAAACCATAGAATTTCTCAATAAGAGCAATTAGATGATAATAGTGAAGTAAACAAAAAATTACAACAACAATATTAATGAGGCAATACTTCACATTAAATGCTTTGAAATGGCTTCAAAATGACTAAGAATCATCAACCATTGAAACCATAATACTAGCATTTGTTAGAAGCAAACAAGACAATGTATAAATCAACCTTTTCAACTGCTTTTAGAAGATTTTAATGCTGCAATTAATGGTTTTATCTTACTTAATAACAAAAACAATGTTGTCAGTAGGTTAGGCTATTCTAGGGTTAGAAAATGTTAGTAGGTTGCTTGAGGTAAAAGATTTGGAGGTTGGTTTCATCAATCAAACAAATTTAAGGTCTAAATCAGTGCCTTTTAGGGCTAATGGAGTCACTTGCAGCAACAAAACTTGAAGGAAACAAATGACAATGTAAGATCTAAGGACCAAGAAGGATGATGATTGAGGTGTTGGTAACCCAAGGCCTCAATCAACAAACCTTAGAAGGAAAATGACTACTAGGAATTAGGTAATCGTAGGCCCTAGCAGTTTTCCTTCTTATTTAGCTCAATCTTGAAACAATTAATGGATTGATGAAGCAAATGATACTAGAGTGTTGCAATGGCAGGGCTCTAGTACAATGCTTCAAAGATAGGGTTTCTAGCACAATCTAGTAGGTGAAAAATTGATAAGACAAGGACAATAACATGTGCTTGTTCTCCTAGGGTTTTAAACTAGCAATTTAATAATCTTGGAATAAATGCAAAGTAAATGTACCATAACCATTCAAAGCAAAGAAGGATTTCAGAAATTCACTTACATCCACCAAGAATAATCTAGCAATAATCCAAGTTGAAGATTAACCACCAAAACAAATGCCAAGAAACACCAAATTATGCCTCCTCCAAGAAGTGCACCTAAAATTTCAGCCAATAAACCCTAAGGAGGGCACAAATTTCATACCTCACAAGTGTGAATGAAATATGATGAAAAATAAGAGTGATTTTCCCCTTATTTATACAGTTACAATGACCAGAATTAGGTAAAAAAGGCCAACATGGTTAGTTACAAATAATATCTATTTTTTACATTTAATGTCTTAAATAAATCAAGTTGTAAGCCCTTTTAGGGTGACGTTAGGCCCTTTTAGGGCAATGTTGGCCTCCTGGAGCAAAAGGTTAGGCTTCCTTGGGCCTCGGGATCCCGCCACACATGCCACTTGGCACACAACTGCCTCCAAAGTATCCAAAACGTTGGGTGACATCATGGGTGACCTAGGTGATGTCATGGGCCTTCCAAGGCCGACATCAAGGTGAAAAGGGAAAAACAACCCTGGGTCCAGGCCTGCAAGGCTGTCCCTGGTGGAACGTCCTCCTCTCTCTTTGGTGCAAACCCTTGATCTGTCTCTGCCCCTGGTTGGGGTCACAACATCCATCTGGTGGGATTTTATCCCTATGGAGGTCCGAACTAATCATCTCCCCATATGTACCTGTCCATCGGGTGTGGCCCTGCAACATCAACAAATACGCCCTCCATGGGATCATAAGTCACAGGGATCATAGCAATGTCAATCACATCTAATCATCAAGTTATTTAAACACATGCATAAAACCCTTTTTACCTGGACAAGTGCTCAAATACGTTATGCTATTCTACAAGCCAAGTTTGCAGGGAACGCTAAGACGTCCTATTGGGCTAATGCTCATTGGATGTGGGATGTTCTCGGGTGAAGTAAAATCTAGGTCATGTGAGTGGATGGGATGGTAGGAGATGTATGGGCAATGGGTGCAGTGATAGCAGGGAAATGCATGGCTTACCTACGGGTGCCTCTGAAGAGGGTGAGTTGCACCTTGTCATGGATGCAAATGTTTCCAAGCCCATTCATGCCTTTTATCTTTTATTCTTATTGTTTTTCTTTCAAGAGGCTAGTTAGGGGACATTGCCCATGTCATGGTGATCGATGGTGATAATGTAACCCACAAGCATTTCACGGAAATGAGAAGGTTGGCTCGTGATGAGACCCCCTTTCTCTTGGTTATGCCACCAAGATAAACTACCCTGGCATGGTGACTAATTGGATGGTAGTGTCATACTATTATATGCTCATGGACCTAATAGGTTGGCTTGTGATGAGACCCCCTATCCTCCAACTAGGTCTTGATTTATTATTTTTTATGGGTCCCTTTGTTTCTTTCTAAGAAGCCTTTTATTGCTTTTTCGGGGATCCCTAGGCGAAGCATCTCAAGGTTTCATTCTTTTGTATTTTATCTTTTGCCAACTACTTTTACCCTCTGGGCCTTTAGCCCCTTCTTCCCACAAGGTAAGGTACAACCCTTTGATATTTGGCCAACCCAATGCTCAGACCTGTGTATGGGATGGATGAGGGGGGGAAATATGGAAAGTGGTAAGTATGGTGGGAACAGACGATGACCTTTCATGAATCCCCCCAATGGAAAATCAAACCCTATGGGTACCAGCTTACTAGGGAAACTTGTCATCCCCCCCAGGTGTGGTCAAGTGGAAAGACATAAGGTCCAAGTACACATTAGAAGCAAAAAGAATTAAATGCACATATTCAAATGTTTTGAGAATCAGAGTAACACATACCATGATACCCGGACTCATTACCTCATGGAGCAATACCCATTTCTACAACAGGACCAGACCGATGTGATGGATGTTTTTGTTGCTGACAAAGTGGAGGCACTGAAGAAGAAAAGGATGGGCCCTCCAGGGCCATGCTCAAGTCGATATGGCTCTCGGTACTCCTTAGTTATCCCTAGTGTTATCACATATTCTTGTAGGGGGATGTTTTTCCTTTGGATTTGTCCATTGGGTGACAAAATGCGAAAGAAGGGGGCTTAAAATCCCACAAATGTGTGTCATCCAAAGTCGAGGCGCATTGTGCTAATTCAAACACATATCGAAGGGGATATAGTGCTCGCTAAGCTCCAATTCAGGAGTTCGGGGATCAGGAGAGTCGGGAGTGGCTCACATCAGTGCACTCGAAGCCTGAAGTCGCTAAGCGCTCAGAGGTGGAGCCCTGGGTCACAGCCCGAGGTCACAAGAATGAAGGGTCGATGAAGAAGGAGCTAGCGCCTGAGGCTTGAGATTTTAGAAGCGCAAAAGAGGAAGGTTGCGGGTTTCATAGGACCTACAGTGTAGAGCCACCAACAACACACAACAACCCCTGGGCATTTAACCTTGTTGCAATCCCGAGAAGAAGCACGTGGAAATGAGCAGCTGATCCACTGTCTCACCCCCATAAATGGAAAACATGTAGAGAGTGGCCGTAAAGGCAGACTGTCCATCTGAAACTTCCTTATGGACAAATTTTCCTGTAAAGCACATAACGACGCCTGACTTGCATATGACATGAAGAGGCCTGCACAATCTGACAGAGCAGGCGTCGACTGAAAACATTAATTCAATAGTTCGAGCACACCTATGTTGAGTGAATTTTTGAGTATATGTATGTAGTTTTGAGTTGTATTAGAGGTCAATGGTTGAGCTAAGCTCCTGTATTGTAATGTTTTAAGGAAGCTCTGGTTCTCTGGTTATGTAACTTGATTTGAGACTTCTTGTTTAATGAAAGTCAGCTTCTATTTCCATCTTATTTGCGTCTGATATTGAATGTTCATGATTTAAGGATTCACATGGATTGTGGTGAGTGTGTTGTAATGGATGTTTGATTGCAGTGCAGTTATAGCATTTTCAGTTTCCTAAAACTTTGAATTCAAGAGGATCTTGTTTTCAGAGTTTTTCCTCCTTAGGTTGTTGGAAGACCTGATGTCCAGAGAAGACCTTTACATATTCTCCTCAATTTCTTCCTCCTACTCACCCTTACTACAAATTATTGGCTGAAGTTGATCAAGACCTCATTTGCTTATGCATATTGCCCCAGTTTTCTGAGTTAAAACGATATTCTCTTGAGTCTGCCCCATTTGACCTCTTTAAATCCATTAACCATGACATATAACCTAATGGGTATTGGGCTTACCTCTGCCGCAATCCAGAGGTGACTTCTAGTGCTAACATTTATGGCACCGTTGTCGGGGATGAATTGAAGATTTTCCCTAGGGTTGAACAACAAAGCTTATTGGTTCTGAAGGTGCATCAAAACTTAGTACATCCAAGATTCCAGTTGTGCACCTGGCGACTCCACTGAGGCTACTCCACTGTTTCAGTTGTGGTTGCCTCTAGCTACACCTGAAGCTGACCCAGAGGGGATTATTACGACAAGGAAGGCTTTCTCAAGAAATTTTTTGTTGTTATCCCAGATAGAAAATCTCCCTGGGAAGAACCACATTGCAGAGATCCAATTTTAGATGGTAAACTAAAGTTGGACACATTATTCTGACTCGTTATCTTTCACCATGGAGACTCCACTATGCAGAATCTGTTGGTGACTCAACTGAAGGGAGAAAAATCAAAAGGCTATGGAGGCTATCCTGGCCAAGAGGTTTTCCCCCTTCAATTTCTCAGCCATAGCTGGTTATCCACATCTAGTGCCAGCTATAAATGAATGGGATGACTATCTTCTGAGGTTCAGAGGCATCGAGCATGACCACCTCGATGAGCATTTATTTAACGTTCATATATGCATGCTTGAGCATGATCTTGTTCATGAGGACGTCTTGATCAAGATGTTCAGATTTTATTTAGAGGGAGATGCTCATGAATGGTGTCAAGCTCTCCCTGCTGCTAGTATCTGTGTTTTGAAGGACTTTCACAATGCCTTTAATTCATATTACGAGAATATTTACCTGTCTCATCTTATTTTGGATGATTGTTGTAAGAATTTTGACTTCCACATCCAACAGATGAAAGAGTCTTCCTCGTATGATGAGTTTGGTGAAGATCTGATCGAAAGAGGAAGTGTGGATGAAAGCTTCCCTCTTTCTATTCCCCATGAAGAAGGCCTTCCAATTTTGAGTGTTGATAGTGTTGATGATGCATGGCCATAGATGTATCGCATTCTCCCCCTGATGCACCTGCTATCTCAGTTGTAAAAGAGGAGATAATTGTGGAGAATGATTCTTTTGTTTTCCTTCAAGAGGTTTCCCATGATGTATTTTCATCCAGGATTGAAGAGAAGAATCAAGAGGTCACTCATTTTTCTTTGCAAAATAAAAGAGTTCTACACTTACCCATCTTTGATGAGTACTCAAATGAAGAAGAGAAGACCCCTACCACACATTTTGTTGACTTGGGGAGCATCCAACCTATGTATCAACAGCTAGAAGCAGCAATTACTAATGTTCATGGAATGTATATTATTAACAGTTGTATTCTTGATGAAATTATTGTTTTAGAAGCTGATCATAGCTATGAAGGACAACCCATTTTTGATGAATATTCTAGTGATGAGGAGCATCAAGCTTATCCTATATTTGATCACTATGAAGACAGGGAGAATGATGCAGAGGTTGGCCTTGTCACAAAAGAGGTAACTCGAAGATTTGACCAGGAGTGACCCTTAGTTGAGACACATGAGGGGATTGTTTATACATATCCTATAGTAGAAGAAGATATATGCTATCAGTCCCATGTGTTCTGTCACCATTTTCATGACCCTGTAGGGGTGTATGTGGAGTTTTATTTTTTGAATGTTTTGGAGCCACACATCTTTATGCTGACCTCAGCATTAGAAGGAAAGTTGAAGAATGTAACTGTTCTGTTGTCACGGTTGAATTATCTGTTACCAATCATTGACAGAATAAACAAATTTGCAGCTAGGAAGTTGCTTGAATGGCTATGGTGGAAGTTTACTTTCACCTAACACTGTATAAAAATTAAATTAGTTTAGGACTATACATAAATAAGCTCCTTGGAGCATGTGTGTTTATTTTTCGTTTTTACTTATCGGCCTGTATTCCTCAGCAGGGTGTTTTGAGCTTGAATCCATAGCCCAATGCAGAAGGTGACTAGAACTGCAAGATGAGTTCTTAGAGCCTCGCAGAGAGGACTCTATCCCCCATGGAGCCTAATGTTATCACATATTATTGCAGGGGGTGTTTTTCCTTTGGATTTGGCCCTTGGGTGACAAAATGTGAAAGAAGGGGGGTTAAAAACCCACAAATGTGTGTCATCCAAAGTCGGGGCGCGTTGTGCTAAGGCACGTACATATCAGAGGGGAGATAGCACTTTATAAGCTCCATTTCGGGAGTTCAGGGATCAGGAGAGTCGAGAGTGGCTCACATCAGTGCACCTGAAGCCCGAAGTCGCTAAGCGCTCAGAGGTGGAGCCCCAGGTCACAAGCATGAAGGGGCGATGAAGAAGGAGTTGGCGCCCAAGGCTCAAGATTTCGGAAGCTCAAAAAAGTAAGGTCACGGGTTTCATAGGACCTGCATTATAGATCCGCCAACAGCACACAACAACCCTTGGGCATTCAGCCTCGTCGCGATCCCGAGAAGAAGCGCGTGGAACTGAGCAGCTAATCCACTGTCTCACCCCCATAAATGGAAAACATGCAGAGAGCGACCACAAAGGCATACTATCCATCCAAAGATTCCTTATAACCTGATGGGTACTGGGCTTACCTCTGTCGCAATCCAGAGGTGACTTCTAGTGCTAACACCTAGGCTAGGGGATAACAGTCCTCATAACACAACTTTTATTTAATATATATTAAATAAGAGTGAAGGTTATGAGGAGAAAGCCATAAAAAATGAGAAATTATTGGGATGCATATCTCACCTTTAGGGTATCTGTCCATATATTTGGAGGCATGACTCATCATTCATGGGCCCTTAGCTATTTTTACAAGGCATGATGGAAGTTTCTAGAAAAATGCTCTTTCCTAAAGGCTTCTAGGGTTTTCTTTATATTATTTTTATTGAGTTTTTTAACATTTTCTAAATATATATATATATATATTTTTAAGAGGTGGTTAGATAATGAAAGCTATAAAAGGAGAAGAAATTTCATTAGCAAGGTGGATTAAAAGGGAGAGAAACCCCCCGTAGAGGCTAATTTGAGTTCTTTCTTTTGTAGGTTATTGGGAAAGGTTGTATATAGTTTGAAGAAAAGGTTTGGGCATGTGTTGTCTTGAACTAATTGCGTAATCAACATCAATACAAGGTGTTATGTTGGTTTTGTTCTAAAAAAATGATTGTTTCACTATCCCATTTTGAATATAATTGCATAATACAACAATTGATTTTGAGTTAAATATGAAATAATTTCATTTATGATCATTTCATGGTGTTTGACATTGACATATTGTTGATATCCACTGACATAGTTTGTTGTAGCATCTTTATTACACATTCTTCATACACATACAAGCTTCTAATGTTTGACTTGACTCCATTACCTAAGGGATTAGGTACTTGTGGTCTTATTTCCACCATTTTTACATTATAAAACCCTAAAAACAATCACTTCACTAATATGATTTTAAAATATGCATTCAAGGGCGTGTTAGTGTTTTTTTCTACAGATTCCCCCCTTGTATTAGAAAAGAATCAACCTAAAGAGAGGGAAACAACCACCAATATGATAGTGGATGATGCTTCTAGTTTACTCTAGGTTTGCATCTTTATATTGGACTTGGGAATATTGAAGTATAGATATGGAAGGATACTAACAGAACACACTTCAACATCTTGCACATGCTCACAACCAAGAATGATAATCACCATCTAGGATGATTATGAAGACTCAATGGACTCAACAAGAAGATGAACCATAACCCCATCGACAATTATGACACTGAGAAATCTTAGCCAGTTGGATGAACATTCTTGTAACTTAAATGCAATCTTATGTATAATATGTATGATACAAAGCAAGAGAAAAGAAGGGCATATAACAAGTTAGAAGATAATTAGTTGTTCCCTGTCTTTCTTTCATACAACATTGCATAGAACATTTTACACAATAGTACGAACATTGTACATTCTAATTTGAGGTGTGTATATCTCATTCACTAATTGCCTCGTTTCAATACACCGTAACTTAGTTAGTCCAATTTGTTTAGGTTGTCCCCTAATTTCTATCATATAATTATATCACTTGGCTCAAAAGGAATTGGAGAAAGAAGAGGAGAAGATCAAAAGATACAACATTTGAACTTAATTAGGGGCTTAGGAATAAATATGGGAAGATTGGTCTCTCACAATATTTTAGGTTAAAAAAATGAGAAATACACCATAATGAATCTAAACTTTGAGTCTGATTTAAGCTTTGGATTGTAAAAATTGATCTGATGTCAAAAGTGCTCCTTTAAAAATTGATAAGACCCATGTATCTCTTCATATCAGTGTACATTATCAAATAATAAGAGAAGACATCCTTGATGCAAATATATTTAGGATATCTAACTTGTTTTTGGAACTAACTGAGCTTTTTAATGAAAAGGTAAATACACCTCTGGTCTTCATAATAAATCCAAAATCTCAAAATGTAAGAATATCTAAATAGACAATAATATCTTTGATTGTTGGTTCAACCCAGGTTTCTTAGGAGGGCACCTCTAAGGTCCCCGCGGGAGGTTTTGTCCCTCTATCGAGGCCTGGATCTGATAACAAGACTGGGGGAGTATTTGTTCAACAAAATTCTAAAGGCGTTGGTGACTTGATACAACAATTAGTTCCCAACAACTCTGGAGTTCCTCTAGTTAACCCTCTGGTTCAAACCATGCAAACAACTTCAGCTACTAGTAGTGCTCCTATTCAAAATATGGAGGTGGATGAGGGATAGCGAGTTAAATATAATAAGTGTAAGGGGGATTCATCCCCTATAGCTTGGATAATCCTTCCAGTACTATGAGCCCATCCCTACAAGTAAATTATTTTAAGGAAGTGATGACCCTCTGTCCTGAGAGGGGAGTACCTTCCTTAACGATGTCTAATAAGTTAAACACTTTGGCCAATCCCTTATTCTTTGAATTAATCTCTCTCTTTTTTCATGGAATGTCAGAGGGATGATGATCCCAGGTAGAAAGTAGGTTGTTCAAGGAGTTATTCAAAAGTTCCAGAGAATCATGCTTGGTATAAGTGTAAAGCTTATCTTTGGTTGTTCGACCCTAATTGGGGGAAGAAAGGGGTTGACTATGGTGGATGGTTTACCTGGTCCAAATTTAGACATGACGCTTCTACAGTTCACGCTAGGATAGATTGGATCTATGGCCTGAGGGATGATATCTCCTTTGTTGGGAATATGTGTTCCATTATTGTGTTAATTGCAACTACATGTTGAGATCACCTACCCATTATGAAATCTATTTTGGTAGGGCATGTGGTGGAATCCAAAACTTCATATTTATTCAAGCTTATTGTATCCCATTTGGATTCTGCAGATTTCAAGGCTTTGGTGCATAGTGTATGGAATCTTATTCCTTTTCCTAGGGGGGAGAAAGGGTGGCTTTTATGGTGGGAGGAAACCATTTTCCGTACTATGAATTTTATGAGGGGATGGTGTTGCATGATTGCGCGGAAGCATAGTAGAGAGAATTGGGAGGCTTGGCAGAAATTAGAGGAGGTGTGTATTCTCTTGGATCACCTTCATAAGATCACCCTACATAAGGATGCAACTCGGTTTGAGATGGTGGTTTGTACAAAGGAGGAGTATATTGCTAGAGGGGCTCGAGTTAGAGCTTGACTATAGTGGATCCAAGAGGGAAATGAGGGATCTACATTCTTTTTTGACTTCTTGAAGATGAAGTGTGTGATTGATAGGGTTATTGGTCTATGTAGAGAAGATGGGACTCCTAAGGAGAACTCAACAAATATTTGAGGTATGTTTAGTGGTCACTTTCAAAATATTTTCTTTGATTACCATCGATCGAAGTCAATTGTTGCTGCTAGGGATGCTTGCTTTAGAGCAGTGTTGCACAAAGTCTTGATTGAAGAACGTGATAGATTGGAAAGAGATTTTATGAAATATGAATTTTTTGTTGCACTCTCTTCAATGAAAAATGGGAAGTCCTTGGGTATTGATGGTCTACCTTGTGAGTTTTACAAGGAGATGTGATCCGGATTATTTTCGACACGAAATGAGAGCGGAGATATAATAAATAAATGCACAAAGATATTGCGGATATCCAATAATATAACAAAAATGTATCAGAGATGCAACCATAAACACAGAGATAAAATAATACACGATTTATATTAATGAAAGAAATGTATAGAGACTGTAAAAATACAGAGTGAAAGACTCGCTAGAATGGTGGTAGCTTATATCAGATAAGAGATGTGATGATTACTTGCATTCACAAGAAGATGATTGTTACAATGAGGCTCCAAAGGAATTTTTAACATAAGTAAAATCCAAAACCCTAACCCCGGAAGATAAAAAGCCAAAAGGTTTGAGGGCCCTGATGGGGGTAGTTGATACATCAACTTCCCAAGGGTGTAACTTTTGCATACAATCTTTGTTTGGGGCGCTCGATACACCATTGGAAAGGTCTAATCGAGAAGAACCATTTTTTACTGGTCCAAGGAAGTGCCTACAACAATCTCTTGGACCCTAAATCCCCAAAAAATGTCATTTTGGGCCTCGAAACGATCCCAGAATTTTGAAACCCGAAAAACTGTCAAAAACTGCCAAGATGGAAAACTGTTTTTCGAGCTCGTGGAATAGGTGGGTGGCCACCGATATCCACTTGGATCAATCCTCCCTCCTTAGGAAGAAATGGTCTCCATTGCGTTGAGTTCCCAGGGGAGAGAGGGAAGCGTCTGTTGAATCTCAATCTTGGTGAGCTACTTGCCTTGATGGAGACGTCGCGTTGCTTGGTTTATGGAAGGTTGTCACAAACCTGTTGGTGGTGGGGTTGAATCTGTTCAACCGGTCGGGATACATGAGATGTTTGTGTGCAGATGTAATATTTGCGCTTTGTTGCAGTCTTGTCGACTTGCTTATGTTGGATAGAAGGTGCTTGGGCTGAGGTTGTAGTGGTTGTAGTATCCTCCTGTTCACCTTTTGAACAGATTGTGAAGAAGTTGAATTTTATAGTATGAGATACTACCTTGTGACACTATTTAGGTGGGACAGTAGTTGGAACTACCTCTGGTATTCTGTAGAGATGACCCCCCAAAGTAATAATGACACTACGGGGTCGAGACTCATAAACAACATGGCGCTTCCACATATGTGGTTGGCCCAAGAGAATATCATAGACATCTAGTGGGGCAACATCACATAATACCTCATCCTTGAAGGGATGGATGTCGTAGGACAATCGACAATGCTGACTGACACAAAGATCTCTTCCTTGGAGAAGCCACCCGATGTTGTATGGCTGCGGGTGTGGTGTTGTCGACAATCCCAATTGTTTGACGACCTTTGCTGAGATGAGGTTCTTCTGGCTTCTGCTATCAACAATAAAATGCAGCGGGGTCCCCTTCACCCACATCTATGAATGAAAAAGTCGCTCCCCCTCTTCAGGATCTGTTGGTTCTTCTGGTTGAATTGTTGCGGTCGCGACAATAGCATTGGGGTCTACGTCGATGATTTGTCTTTTACCAGTATTTTCAGAATTAGATTATGAATCAGGGTTCGGCTCCTTGTCTTTGATCTCGGCCACCAATGACTATTTTGAGCAACAATCCTCGATGTTGTGCCAGGGGATTTTGTGGAAATCACACCATTTTCCCATGTCCTTCTTTGTCTTCCCGTGACCCTTCTTTTCCTGTGGCTTGGACTAGTTTTAAGGAGACTGTTTATTAGGGTCGTCTTTATCATACTTTGGTTGTTGCAGATTTGCAGACCCAAATTCCCGTTTGTTCCGATGCTTAAATTTCTGTTCGATTTTAACAACATATCGATAAGCAGAACCGAGTGATGAGATGTCTAGAAAATCCATTTCAGTTTGGATGTATCTGTGTAGAGCCCCACGGTATTTCAGAAACAAATGTCATTCAGAGTCTTTGATACCCATCTTGGTGCACAAGGTATGGAAGGTATTGGTGAACTATGGAACTTCTTGGCCCCTTTCTTGCTGCAGTGTAGTCCATCTCATGTATTGGTCCTCATAGTTTCCAACAGGGTAATACTGCTCATTTACCGCATCCACAAAAAAATCCCAAGTGGGCTTGGCCCCATATATTCCAGACTCCTCTGTGGAACTTTTCTCCCAATAAGTTTCCCACCAATGTTCGACACGGGGGAGAGATTTAAGGAGTGCGAAGGTGATCTTTTCCCCATCGGAAAAATTATGAACAGAGAAATAACCTTCACAGATTTAACCATTTGTCTAGGGCATCCACATCTATTTGACCTTCAAATACGAGAATATCAAAATTAACTTGTACCTTGAAAGGAGAGGTTCTTCCAAAGTGGCTATTTGATGAATATGTGCCTGTTGCTATCGGCAGACATTGAAGGATGTGGGAAAAATTCTCCATCATTTTGTCCCTTTGTCGCATGAGAGCTTGCTCAACCAACAGATTGATAGGATCGTTTGCTTCGTCGTTTTTCTTTTCTTCCACCATTGAGGGTTTCTTGGGTGTGTGAGAGCGATTTTCCTCAAGAGAGACAAGCTCGAGACCCAACTTGCTATACTCAGACCTTGTCGGGGACATGCACTAAAAAATGATCAAGAGCAGCTTACTCTGATACCATTGATCCGGATTATTTTGGGCATGAAATGAGAGTGGAGATATAATAAATAAATGCAGAGAGATATCGTGGATATCCAATAATAAAACATAAATGTATCAGAGATGCAACCATAAACACAAAGATACAATAATACACGATTTCTATTAATGGAAGAAATGTACAGAGATTGTAAAAATACAAAGTGAAAGACTCGCCAGAATGGTGGAAACTTATCTCTGAGAAGAGATGTGACGGCTACTCGCATTCACAAGAAGATGATTGTTACAATGAGGCTCCAAAGGCCTTTTTAACATAAGTAAAATACAAAACCCTAACCCCGGAAGATGAAAAGCCAAAAGGTTTGCAGGCCCCGATGGGGGTAGTTGATACGTCAACTTCCCGGGGGCGTAACTTTTGCATATGATCTTCGTTTGGGGCGCTCGATACACTGTTGGAAAGGTCTAACCGAGAAGAACGATTTTTGACTAGTCTAGGATAGTGTCTTTAGGAGTTTCTTGGACCCTGAATCCCCAAAAAACGTCGTTTAGGGCCTCAAAACGGCCCCAGAAGTTTGGAACCCGAAAAACTGTCGAAAAACTGCCAAGATGGAAAATTGTTTTTCGAGCCCGTGGAATAGGTGGGTGGCCACCGATATCCACCTGGATCAAGATGTGGTACACGATGGGGGGTGATTTTTGCAATCTTGTGCATGAGGTCTTTTCCATAGGGTGTCTTTCAGAATCACTTAATCAAGGATTGATCAAGATTATTCCAAAGAATACAACCATTGATTCTATTGGTGGGTGGTTGTCGATAACTTTATTGAGCATTGCTTATAAACTTATGGCCAAGGCTTTAGCTAGGAGAGTTCAAGATTTGGCCTAGAAAATTGTTCGTCGATAGCAGACAAGTTTTGTATAGGGACAAATTATTTTGGATACAATCTTGTTAGCTTGGGAGGCCATGGAGTGTGCCAGGGAGTTTGGTCAGCAGGAACTCTTCCTAAAAATTGATTTTGACGAAGCATATGATTGTATCAATTGGAAATTTATCACCAATATGTTTACTCTCCTTGGGTTTGGCCAACATTATGTTGGTATGATTAACACATTTTTTGCTTGTGCCTCTGCTTTTGTTTCAATGAATAATGTGTTGTCCCCATGCATCCATCTCCATAGGTCTATCACGAAAGGGTTCCCTTTGTCCCCTTATCTCTATGTTTTGATGGATGATGCTCTTGGATATTTATTGGAGGTAGCTTGTCTTTATGGTTGAATAAAAGGTATTTCTCTCCTCGGGTGGAGGAGATGATTAACAATCAATTTTTGGATGATTCTCTTGTGACATTGTCTATTGATCAAGAGTTTGTCTCAACCACCAGGGATTGTCTTACAATTTTTTTTTAGGCCTTAGGGGCAAGTTTTAGTGATCACAAGACATACTACTGGTTAGTTGGTCTTGAGGACCATCCCATGTGGTTTTTAGCTGCTTCGAGGTTTGTCCATATAGGGGTTATTGTGTGGTATCTTGGTATACCATTTGGGGTGGACATTTTTTCATTTGTTATGTGGGATCGGTGTTGGGAAAGATTGCAGTGTAATTTATTTTTTTGGTAGTGCAAGGATCTTCTCTTTATTTCTAAGTTGACAGTGGCGATAACGATTCTTCAGGCCTCCCACATTTATTATGTGTCTTGTTGGCTTCCAAGCAAGGTGCAATTTTTTTTATTGGAACATATTTTGTGCTCATACCTGTGGGCCAAGTATGGTGGGGCTCGTGGTCTTCCCATGGTCCCTTGGGTAGTCTGTATCATGCCCAGGGATGAGGGGGTCCTTGGCTTGATTGATGTGGGGACCCAAGACAACATTTTGTTTCATAAATGGGTAGTTAGGTGTTTATAGGGATCATCTCCTTGGTAGGTTTTGATGCGGCACAGATTGATTTCATCCCAACATGTTGGCAAAGTAAAGGGTCAATTTGATTTATGTGATAGTATCTCTGCTCCTCTTAATTTCCATATTTCAAGGTCCTTCATCTTCAAGATTATTTGAACAACTTGGAGGAGGGTAGAAGGTTTGGTTTGTTGGAAGTGTTTATGAAGTAGATCAGTTTGGGATTTGTCCACGAGGCTAATTTGGAGTTGGAAGCAGGAGGGTACTTACATATCTGACCTCCCTCGTTTTCAAGCAAGGAGGCCTAGCAGAAATTATATTTTCTTCTTGAGAGATATTTTGGATTCCAATGCTCATTCTTGGAATACTTCATGTTCAATGGCTAGGGATTTTGCATTGTCTTCTACAGATCGACCTATCTGGATGGATATTATTGGGATCATACCTTGGGAGGATATTTTTAAGATGAGTATTGATATGACTAGGCCCTTTTGGTGAGATTGGGAGTAGAGTTTTGGACATCCCTTGAACCAATATGATTCACGTAAGCTCTACACGATTTTGCATTAGTGGCATGAATTAAGTCCCATTCTCAATTCCAGGTGGATTTCTTCGGATGCAAAGAGCCATTGGATTCAAAGGTTGCATGGTGTCTAGTTGATTTGAGCCTCTTTTAAGCTCCAAGTTTTGCTTGGTTGGTGATCTTCCAAGGTCTCCCTTCCAAATACTGGCTTGCCAAAAGTGGTCCTTTTTATGGCCTTTGCCCCTCTTGCTTGAAGTCCGAACCAGTGAAGCATATTTTATGGGAGTGCACCTTTGTGAGATCTTGTTGGGCTCAGGTTCAATCTCAGTTGACAATCATTCTTCAAGGGAATTTGCATTGGTGTACAATTTTGTTTGGTGATTCCAGATCGGTGATCTGAGATTCCTTGGCTAGTATTTGACATTGTTTGAGAGTCTCCACCTCATATATCCTTTGGAAACTCTGTTGCAAATTTGTTTTTGATAATGAGGTTAGTTCTCAATCAACTTTTTGGAAATTATGACGAGATGAGGTATGCATGCAACTCCTTGCAAAAGGGGCATTACTCATTAGAGATACCAAATTGTTAGATATGTTCACTTATTCCGATTTCATAGCTATTTTAGTATCCCTATGGAAGAGGATACAATGTTCACTGTATATACCCTTCTAATTTTTTCATATCTTTCTAAATATTGATGTAAATAATTTTCTCTCTATATAAGAAGTATCTTAAAAAAAAAAACTTCAACTTGTATTTTAATATTAGATTAAATTGGAAAAATATAAAAAATATAAATAAATAATAAAATACACCTTTTTTTGTGTAAATACACATGCAATTTCTTTTATTCTGTCATTAGAAAATTCATACAAAAATTCTCAGCTACTGGTTTGCCACTTAGGAAACTAGACCAGTAGTAGAGGAAAGGCTTATCAGTCTAGATTGTTTGTTCTTTGTTTTTAAAAAGACTTACATTTATTAAATAAGATAAATGTATAATAACCTGAGAGCAACTAAAGTCTATTATCAAAGTATTCCTGCTCTTCATTAAACACAATTTGATGGAAAAGACCATACTGGCTAATTCATTAGAGGGGCATGTTATCCCCATTTTGTGGGATAACTAAGGAGATTATGTCTCGAGGCCCTCAAGTTGTAGATATGGAATGCCGAGAGACCACATGACTAGCAATATCCTTTTGTACAGATGGAGACCCTTCTCACCACCACAGAGGTCGTAGATTTTCAGATGGTATCCACCACACCAACTGGATTACGGAAGGCAATGGGCCTTGCTCCATGAGGTACAAGTCAGATATTATGGTGAGTGTCATTTCAATATTTGAGGCGTTTGAGTATGTTGTATCTTAGAATGCTTTAAATTTCATGATATATGCTTGGACATTATGACTTTTTCCCTGCTTCACCTTGGTGGTTGACATTGTGCCCTAGTAAGTGGTTTGAGTTGGGGATGGGTTTGCTACTGGGAACTCCCTTGAAGAGTCATCGTACCGTTCCCAACCATACTTACCACTTTCCATCATTATTTCCCCCCATTTCCTTGTCTCTTGTGATTTTAGGGTGTATTGACCCAAGAAGGGGTTGTCCCTCATTCTATGGGAAGAAGGGGCTAAAGGCCCAGAGGGATTGATGTTGGGTAAACAATAAAAGCCTATGTATGAACCTTTCATATTATTCGCCCATGGATCACCCAAGAAAGTTATGAAACACTTATCTTTGAGAAAGGGGGACCCATAAGAAATATGATTATGAATGCTTAAAAGGTTAGTTGGGGGATAGGAGGTCTCATTACGAGCCAACCTATCATGTCCATGAATATCTAGTTGTATGAAATTACCATCACCTAGTCACCAAGCCAGGGTAATGGCTCTCAGTTGCATGGATGAGAGAAAGGGGGTCTCATGACGAGCCAACCTTCTCATTTATACTAGGTATTTGTGGGTGACACTGTCATTATCTGGACACCACGCCAGGGCAGTGGCCTTCAACTTATCCTTAAATTTATGAAAGAAACAAAGAATGGAAAAATAATGGGCTTGGAAAAAAGTGCATTGCAAACGAAGGTACCACACACCCTCTACAGAGGCACCCATGAATGAGACACTATAAACCCTTGTATGTCATGAACCCCATGCCCATTGAGTCTTGGCCCTTAACCGATTCATCCACTTTACATGGCTTAGAGAGGGATATTTTGGAAACACTCCTTGACATGGGGAAATATCTACCCAATAGGACTCCTCGTCAACCCTCCCATATTCAAGCTTGACAAGTCGCATAATGTCTTTGAGAACTTAACTGTTTGATATAGTAATCTTTGATGCACATGCTTAGGTGGCTCATTTATTGATTGGATTTACTTATAATGATGTTATGACTTGATATCCTTGGAGGGCGTTCTTATTTGTCTTTGCAGGACCTAGTTGGTGGACATTTTTGGAAGAACAAGCCTAGCTTGGGCTTC
>ML862025.1:0-21105 GCA_009831015.1 Picea engelmannii
AGTATGAAGAAGTTGAAACACATATGATGACCTTGCTGTTGTCTTGCTACTGTAGCTCCAACCCTTCACACAGTCTTGCACAAGTTCTCCAATCAATCTCTTGCTTCTTCTTTTAGCTTCTCACTTCTTAACCCTTTCCATGAATAATCTTCTCAATATATAGGAGAAGATTGATTAGTTACTTGGATAGGGAATAATCCCAAGATATCTGGAAAACCAGTATTTTTCCAACCATTCGAACTCCAACTCATCCTTCTAGAAGATTCCTTCTAGAAGGATCGAGAATTGATTCATTTTCCTCTTTAGAAACAAGTTCGCACCCTGGATTTGAACACAGTGCGAGAAGTTCGCAATCCAAATGAAAGAAACCTGCGAACATCAAGATTCTCGCAGGATAGTATATATGCAACCTGCGAACTTGTCCCAAAATATGATTTTGAGAAAATGACAACTGTAACCTTCTTATGGAAATTGTTCTTGATAAAGAGTTTGATCTTCCATTACCATGACATGATCATAATATCATCTCGATAACCAAAAATGTGGATAACACTTCTTCTAACCCAAAAAGACACTTCTTGGGATTTAAATAAATCCTGAACCTTCTACACTTTTCGAAAACTCATCTAAGGTGTCGCAGGTGTTCATCATCAGATTGGGAAAACATAGTAACATCATCTAGATAAACGACAATAAACTTACCTGATTCTTCTACAAAGGTGATATCCATTGCCCTATGGAAGGTGGCTCCTGCGTTCATCAAACCAAAAGGCATCTTCACATACATGAAAATGCCCCATGGTGTGGTGAAAGCAGTTTTTTATTGGTCGTCTGGGTGAACTAGGACCTGGTTGTAGCCCGAGAAACCATCTAACAGAGAAATCCAACTGGACCCGACCACCCTTTGCAAGAGGTGATCCATTTTGGGTAAGGGGTAGTTATCCTTCGGGGATGCTTTGTTCAGATTTCAGAAATCTATGCAGAGTCTGATTTCCCTGGTTTTCTTACGTGTAGGGACTAAATTAGAAACCCACTTAGAGAAACGTAGTGGAACTATGATCTTGGCATCGTACATTTTCTTGATCTCTTTTTCTATCAGGGGGAGAAACTTGGGATTTATCCTCCTAAGTTTCTGCCTAAATGGTTTCTGGTCTTCCTTTATGGGAATCCTGTGTTGTATGATGTTGGTATCATAGGCTTTCAAATCTTCATAGCCCCAGGAAAAACGTCTGAATATTCTTTGAATAGCTCAATGTATTTGAGCTTTTGTTCTAGGGGTAATTATTTGGACAGTTTGACCATCCTAGGCTTCTCTTCAGTCCCTATATTGCATTCATCTACCTCTTGTCCATGTGCTTCTATTTTTGGTTTCTTAGCTACATCATCACTATCGAACAGATCTTCTAAAGGGACAAGCCCTCTAGGTAAAACATTGCTTTTCAATTGTAAAACATTGGCATCCATTTCGTCATCCCCTAACTCTCCTGAATCTACTGTATCTACTATATCTACAGTATTCACACTATCTATTTCAAACTCGGAATTATTTACATTCTCGTTTTCATTTTCTAAATCTATGTTTGTACATTCAAAATCGTTCTTGCATTGCAGAAAGTCCTCTATCTGATCGTCATTTCCAAAAACTTGCTAGTACCTGATATTATCAGGAACTATCGGTCTGCATTTCACCTCAACAGTGTATGGGTGAGTTTGGCGAAAAGGAATCTTGCAGGAAGCTCGTGACGTAGCCAATCCGTCGGCCAGAATATTCTGTCCTCTCGGCATTACCTGCAAGTCAACCTCATTAAAACACTTCAAAGCATCAAGAAAAGCATTCCTGTAGGCTCTAAGGCGCGGGTGTTTAGCAGCATACTCACCTTTAATTTGTTTGATTATTAATTCAGAGTCACCCCTTACCATTTTTTTCTTAGCACCAACTTTTTTCAACAACTTCAGACCGAGCATAAGAGCTTCATACTCATCAATGTTGTTCATGCACTAGAAATTTAATTTGTAGGAATGATTCTCTAGATACCTGTTTCGATGATTGTGCAGCCAGACTCTAGCTCCTACTCCTTCTTTACTCATAGCTCCATCAAAATCCATACTCCAGAAATTGGCGGGGAACTCTTTGGTTATCACGTTCTTCATCTTGGCTACCTCACCATTTTCTGGGCCTTCATCTTGGCCAGATACATCTTCCATCAGCTAAATATCTAGCTCTTCGGTATCACCATCATTGTACAAGATGAACGAATCTAAATTAGAATGAGAAGAGTAAAGGGGGTAATTGTGAGGTTTCCCTTGGCTATTGACCATGTACTTCATCAGTGTTTCTCTATATAACCTCCTTTGTTGCCCAAACACTGGAATAGTGGCGTAAGACATATCCAGTTGCAGAGTTCCTTTCAACTTAGCTTGCCAAGACTGGGATAGCAACATTCCATACTTAGGTGGGGTATCTGCAACCACCACGTCCATTACCATGCTTTTTGAAGGGATCTGAACCAGGGTGATGCAGAGGTCCTTAATCAGACCAATACATTTGACTTTGCTGGAGTCAAATGAGTGTAAATCCTTGTATGGTCTGGTGACCTCCAATCCCAATTTTTCCATTACTGCTTTAGGCATCAGATTATATGAGGCACGTGAATCCAGCATGGCGTTATGAAATATCAAGTCGTGTATGTTCAAACTAATGTAAAAGGGAGCTACATCACCGATGTCGTCTCGACCATCTACTTCAGGTCCGAAAAGGAGTTCAGGATGATCGTCTGTAAGGTTCACAGTGTCTGAATGAGTCACTGATCCAACAGTCAAGGCCTTGGTGCCTATGTCAAGTTCAATGGCCAATGCTTTTAATACCTTTGAATGATAATCGCCTCTGTTCATCAACTCTATCAGTGGGATAGGAATTTTTATTTTGGCCAATTCTCCCTCCAGGATAAAAGGTGCAGGAGCTCGAGCTTGACTCATTGACTCTGGTTGGTCCACCATATTCTTCCACTCAGAGGTACTGGGTGGATTAATAGGTGACACTTCGGGTTGTGCTGGTCTTTTCAGTATGGTGATGTGTTTCTTAACCGGAGCGTCGACTTTACCTTTTTCAGAAGATTTTTCAGTAGTGGTCTTCTCGGGAGTTTTCTCAGCAGTAGTTGGCTCAAGGGTTTTCTCAGTCTCATCTACCTTCTGTGTTTCGGTCATCTTTTTCGAGGAATTTCTTTCTGTCTTCTTACTCCGCAGATTGTATTGACACTGCACCTCCAAAATAGCATTTTCAAAGGCTTGTTGTTCTGCATCTTCGGCTTCCTTACCTACCTTTGTTTGGTTTAGTAGAAATAGTTCTTGTTCTTCTTGGGTAAGGAAAATGGCCTCGTTGTCGTGAATGCCCATGAGGTTGATATGAGTGTCCTCCAATTCCTCAATTACTTCCCCCCCTTCATCAACATAGTTTTCTTGCAGGGGAGGTCTGATCTGCTGATCAGGGCCCCTCTGCTCTCTTTGATCTCTAGGGTCTCTCTGTCTGACTTGAGGAGGGTTTCTCCTAAAATTGGGGTTTCGGACCTGAGGAGCAGGTGCGTTGTCTCTGGGAGGATTTATGTCTGACACAGTGATCCTTTCCATCATTAATTCCACCGCCCTGGTCAAAGAATCTAATCTGGAATCTGTGGTTGACGTGGAAGGTTCTTCTTTGATCATAACTCTCCTTTATGTCCTTTGACGTGCCCTTTTCGCCAACAGATTAGCCTCCACACTAATAGCACTTTTTTGCATGTCTTCAAGGGTGGCAACATTTCTTTCCCTTAATTGGTAAGACATGTCAGCATCAAATCCATCAGGGAATTTAATCAATGCCCAACCCTGGGGAGGTTTGATTTCAGTTGGGATTGCATTATACAAGTTGTTAAAATGGGTGCAATAATCTTGTACCGTCTCACCTTGATTTCTTTTTATATTCTCGTATTCTGACAGTATTTGGAGAGGGTTTTTCTTTACCTCCCATATATCAAGAAAACTTCTCTGGAACGCCACAAGGTCAGGAACTGAGGCGGAAGGTAAAGCTTTGAACCATGTGTTGACACCTCTCATTAGACTCTGGGCGAACAGTCTCATTTGAATGTCAACTTCGTCAACTTCTTGCAAATCGAAGTAATCGTTCATTTTATCCACATGTTGTTGTGTGTTTAAAGGTCCATTTGCATCGAACTGTGGAAGTCTTGTCTGGTAGTCTTGGGGCATGGCATGTAGCGGTGCAGCCAACACTAACGGGGCATATCGAGCTGCCATGATGGGCGGAGGAGGTGGGACGATGACCTAGGTGGTTGGAGAGGTAGCGACTGAAGACGAGGATGATGAAGGACTGGGCAGTGCTGAGATAGTGATTTGTAATCTAGTCGTAGGAGACAAGACTTCAGGGGTTTGGGGTTGCAACACAGTTGGGTCAAAGACGAGCCTAGACACAGAGGTTTTGGACCGAGTTCTAACCAGGTTTCATTGTGGAAAAGGATCAAGATCAAGGTTTTGAAAGATATCTGGTTCTCCGGAAAAGGAAGGAGACTTATGAAGGGGAGTATAACCTACCGAAATGGTAGCTAAGGTCTTTCGTCTGAGCAACTGTTTAGGGTTATCTATCATGGTAGAGGGTTCTGGGTCTAGGTGAGATCGAGTGTGAACTTTCTTGGGAGCCAGAACTCTTTTTGGTTTATATATATATATATATATTTTTAATTTTATGAGTCTGAAAATAATATATACAAATTTAATCAACCTCTAAACATTAATTTCTTCTCAGAATCAAACGTTCTTTTAGGGGAAAGAAAACGTGAGATTGTCAGTTTTAGTTCTCCCCAATGCAGTCGCCAATTATGTTATCACTTGGTAAATTTCCTAGAGGTTGAAAGAGAAGAAATCTACAAAGGTAACCTTATCCAACCACTTTTAAAGCTGGGATCTACCCCTTCCAGCTTCAGAGAGGGATCTTTCTATATGATTTAGCTTTGTTTTTAATTCCAGGTATTAGGCTAGGTAAAGAAACTGTTGGTTTTGTTGTCAAAGAGTTTTAAAATTGGTTTAGAAGGACTACACATCCATTGGGCTATGGGGTCTGTATTTAATTAGATCCGAAATACAACTAGAAACTCTAAAGAAAACCTTCACAGGGAGAGATAATATACTCATTGGATCTTTAGTAATTAAAATGATGGACAGAAGAAAAGATAAGAAGGATAACTTCAACTAACAAGCAGTTAAGAATTTCTTAATTGAAGATATTAGAAGATAAACATTGAAATATTTAGAATCAGAAACAGGGTATCAGAGATAAATCCTGAAACATTACGCTATTCATAAAGATTAGTTCTAGAAAACAAAATGATTACAGAGAAAGAAAAACATTCAACTTAGAAAATCAACTTCACCAGTGAACATACGCAAGAATCCTATAAACGTGTCTCTTCTTTATTAATGGCAGATCTCAAAAGTAGTACAGTTTAATAGCAATAGGGTGTGTGAATCAACAACCATCAATACTTCGAAAGATGAAGTATTTATAATTCAAAATACAAACGTTCCTGTCATAACTGATCAGGACGTGCTCATTCTATTTTTAGTCTAACTAATTTAACTAATCAAAACTGCTTGATGACTCGATACAACTGTATGCGAAATTTTTGGGGTAGGCCGTTTGCTAGGTGCCTTCGCAACCTCTTCTGACTGGACAGGTGACTGGATTGTGACAGATCATCTGCTAATCTAATAAATCACAAAGTTCTTCCCATCTGATATGACTTGGCACTATGACTTTAAGTAATATCCGATACACTTCATCCATGTCTGTATACTTAGCAAATGTAGGCTTAATGATGAATATGTGTTTAATCTCGTGTTGGATACTAATATCCAACTGCAGGGCATCCATGAATGCTTTGCCTGTGATGCTCCCTTGTATCCCTGCAAACTTGGAACTGTCCTTAGACACTTCAATCAACCTTTTCTTGTAATCAGGGAGTGTCATTAGTTTGTCATTAATGACCTTCAGACCAGGTAGGCCTTTCTTTAGGAGAACATCTATCTTATTGAAAAACTTTTGTACTCCTTGATCCATGACTTGAACCTTTTCCTCAAATTGGAGCATTAGACCTCTCTTAGTTAAAACCCTTTTTACTTCGAGTATAGTTTATGTTATGTTCTCAATCTTTAGTTCTTCAAGTTCCTCCCTGGTCTTGGAGTTCAAGAACCTTATGATCTCGTTTGCTTGTGCTGGCATGTCTCCCAGCTCCACTCTGATTTTTTCAACAGCCTATTTGCTCCTCTGGAGCAATTCATTTTGTTCAAATATGATTTGAATCATTGGCCAGATTTCATTGATGGACTTGGTGATGTCTGTCCATACAATCTCTTTGACCTCAGCCAAAGTCTTCCCTGCCATTGTTTGCTTTTGGAGCTGCTGTAACTCTTTTCTGATATCCTTTGTTACCTGCTTTTCTTTGGATAGGCTTGTCTGAAAGGAAGTTTTGAGCTCTTGGAGGTTCTCCACTTCTTTCTTAAGCCTGTTGATTTCTGTCTCTTGCAGGTTCATCTTCTCCATGGACTTGGCAAGGTCTGTTGTTCCTTCTGGTAGTGACACTGGTGTTGCAGATGGTATCGTGGTCACTGTTGTTGTGATCAATCCTGCAATTGGGATAGCACTCAATGGAATGCCTTCCATTGGCTTCATCTGCTATTTCTCCTTTAGTAGTCTCTCCATCTCAGCCTCCATCTCTTTGAGCTAAGCATTCTGCTCCATGAGCAACTTTAGAATCTCATCCTTTTCACCTTCTTTTTCTGCTATCTCCTTTTCCTGTGAGTCCTCTGTGGGCGGGAGCTTCAGCTATTTTCTTAAGGATGTGATGTTGGCATTTTTCTTTTTTCTCATCTCTTCTGCAGCCTTGATGTTCGCAGGGTCATAACCGATCTTGAGGACCGGCTCCTCCAACGTCTTGATTCTGTTGTCTTTCGCGAAAGATGATATTTTCTCCAACTTGAGTTGTGTCTAAGCATTGTTCAAAGATACCTGAAATTTTGATGGAGACGCTGAAGCATGGGCCAATGTGTGAAAAACCATCTCCCCTATTTTTTTGTGCAGATCCATCTGATCTGTTGGATGCATGTCCTTCGCCTCGAACTCGAAGGTGGCCCTTTTATTGTCTGATATCACCTTGGGATCCGACACCTATGCTTGGAGGTAAGCCATATGCATCCTACCCTTTTCTGTGTCAAATGCCAAAAGAAGCCTATGCTATGTTGTGGACGACTTCTTCTGAAACTGGGCATAAGTACTGCTAGTGAGTGTCTGGTTCTTCTTCTTGATCAATTCATACTTTTCGAAAATGCCCAACTTGGGACCAGTTTTACTTGGCTGAGAATCCAGGGGAGAATCTGTGGATTTCTTCGGTATTGCTGTTGTGATTGCCTTATGCTGGCTCGAACCGAATGGTAGAATGACTGGCTTGACCCCTGTGGTAGTTACTATGGTAGTCGAGACTTCTTGTTCTACTGTCGCACCAGGCGTTGACATTGTCTTTGGTCTCTTGGAGTGCATTGGGAACTCCTCTGATGATAGCTCTGTTATAGGTGGAGGTGACTACAGTCGGGGCCTCTTCTCCTTGGGGACCTGAGGTGTGGTAGTGGGTAGCACACTCGTTGATGGCACCTATTGTTCCACGTCAACTTGTTGTTCTACGTCCATCAAAGTGTCAGGCACCCATACAGTCTGATTTGCAAATTTCTCGATCTCTGGCTTGGACTCATGAGCATAAGGGACATTCTTATTTTTCACCCCCATCTCTGAAATGATCCTACATGGATCATATTTCCATGGGAAGCTTGTAAGGAATTTCATTTCCTTCAACATTCTATCTGCTTCTTCCCCTTCGCCTCGACTATTGCAGATGAAAGAACCAATCTGCCCCTTGATTCTCAATTGTTGCTTCTTCTTCAGGGAAACAAAATGAATGTCATCTGAATTCATTATCTGCTTAATATATTCTAATGCAAAAATCCTTACCAGCACATATTGAGGAAGTTTGTAAGGCACCAATTCGCACCCGAAAAATCTGATTTTGGTGTGGTTCTTATATAAGTACCAGTATCTTGTCTTTTCATTGTCTGAGAGATGCAAAATTCTCTGGACTTCATCATTTATTTGTGGCTCAGGCCTGTCACTCAACATGCTTACCACTGGGTGGTAAAACTGATCAATGAAAGCTTTGAATTCCTATTCAGCAGAGTTACGCTTCAGAAGAGAAGTCCATGTTGTGACTGGTTGAGGCCTTCCGTCTACATCCATCTTTTGCATGGAGAAACTGAATCTGTCGGCTTGAAAGTAAACAAAAATGTACGCTAGTATGGAAGAATATATTAACATGCCCTCTGTGGCAAAATTCATGAATTGTTCATGAATATTATCGGCCAAAAAAGTGATGTAGTTGAACTGCGTTGTGGGCTTTTCATCGTTTGAGAAAATGGACAGAAAACCCAGGATGGGCTCATCTACCCATTGGTTAGAATAGTAGCCAAGTAGGGCACAAAGAGAAGTAATGATTTGGCTTCCTTTGGTGGAGAACATGGAAGAAGGGTAGGGGGAATTGGTGGAAGGGAGTTGAGCGGAAGCGAGGACGAAAAGCTCGAATATCTGAGCTCTCTGAGGAAAGGTCATTTTCTGATATAACTCAGTGAGGATTTCTAAATTGAAAGGGGATGCAGATTCAACACGGGGAATTTGCATCATCTAGTCAATGTCTTCGGGAGTGATGAAGAAGAGGACGTCTCCAGATGAAGAGATGATGGCCTTCTGTTCGGGGATGTAATGGGCTTGACATTTGAGGGCGAATTCAGGGAAATGATGAATCTGGGGAAAAAGATACAGGGGAAAATTGGACTCCCAGACTCCAATTTCGTCACTCTGGCTCAGGAACACCTCCCGGAGCCATGACTGAAGATCAAAAAAATTGAAGTCGCAGATGGTATCTACGATTAATCGATCTTTATCAACCAAGGGAAATTTATCCAGGTCGACAGGAGGAGGAAGAAAAGGATTCTCTTCTTCTTTCGCTTGTCTTGGCTTTGACACCATTTCAAGAACAGTACCTGCAAGAAACACGATGTTAGTGGGATAGACTGGACTATGGATGAAGGTGGTGGAAAAGCAATGGAGGCATAAGAGTAAAATTTTCTGGTGCGATGGACGAATAGTGAACGAAGAGGGAAAATTGTAGTTTTATTTAAAACTGGGGTCGGTTGGACGCGGGAAAATGGTCGGCATGACAACGGGTATGTTATCCAGTTATTAATGGACAACGGGCCACTTGGGGGTGATATGGCAGGTGACGGTGGCCAAAACATATGGATGGTTGATGTGGCTGGTAGGGATTAGAGGTGATGGGAAATGAAAGTCGCCATAAGGGGCTGATCATGAGTTGATTCCCATAATTTATGGGGTGATAATAGAGGCTCCACCTGGGGATGGTACTTGCCCTGTTAAGTGCCAAGAATCCAGTCTCCTGTCATTCGGAACATATCTGTCTAGCAGCCTTCGTTGGTCTTATTCTCAGGAAAATTTTGAAAAACAGTGATCAACAACTTAGGGCCTTCTCTTCAGGCTTCAACCAAATGACTAATGTTCTTCACTCAGAAAATACAAGTAAAAACTGAAAATTAAAACTGGTATGTACAATGGAGAGTGATTTCTTCCAATCTTTTACTCAGGTGGTATATAATGTTTCAGCATTCTGCCATTCACAGGTGCTCCTGGAAGATCTGACCCATCGTCATTGTTTAGTAAAAAAGAATTGTTCCCTCTAAAAGCTTGGATCATGTATGGTCCTGTCCACAGATTGTCAAACTTCCCATGCTTTCCCTTGTCCTCGTTCCTGGCATCCCATATCAACACCAGGTCTCCCAGCTCAAAATCATCCTCCTTGGTTCGTTTGTCAAAGATCTTCTTTATGTTCTCTTGGATGACCTATGTTTTTTTGAATACATCTTCTCTAGTCTGCTGCAAGTGAATCATCTGATTGATTCATCTCTGGGAATCATTTGGCTTAGCTTGTATATCATGAAGTAAATTCATGACAGGGACTCCCAAAGAAGTTGGGAAAACATCCTCAGTACCATAGACCAGCTGGTATGGTGACATACCAATTGACCTTTTGGTGGTCAGTCTATCTGCCCATAAAGAAAATACCAACTTATCATGCCATGACTTTTTGTTTTCCTGCAATGTTTTCTTGATGATATTTACCAAAGTTTTGTTTGAGGACTCCGCCAACCCATTCCCCTGAGGGTAGTAGGTTGTGGAATGCCCCAAGCAAATGTGGTAATGGTTGCAGAAATCTATGAGTTTCTTCGACCGAAAGGCAGCTTCATTGTCAGTGATGATCTTTCTAGGACAACCAAAATGAGACAAAATATTATTTTCAAGAAATTTGATAACAACAGTGTCAGTGGCTTGCCTTCTTGGTACAACCTCGATCCATTTGGTAAAATAATCAGTGGAAGTAAAAATCCACCTGTGTTGGCCCGACGAAGGAGGATGTATTTCTCCAATGAAATCAAGCCCCCATTATTGGAAAGGGGCCTCAATTGAGATTGGTTTGAGAGGTAGAGGAAGGAGTTTCCTTTTACCTTCAAGCAGTTGGCACTGGTGACATGTTTTTACTTTCTAATGTACATCTACAAACAGGGTGGGCCAGTAAAATCCATCTCTGAGTATTTTGTTGGATGTAACCTTCCAGTTCAAATGTCCACTGCATTCTCTTGCATGAAACTCCTGCAACACTTTATCAGCTTCATCTTTCAATAAACAATTTAAAAGAATACCTGCAGGGTCTTTCCAATACAAATTTCCTTCTAGAATACATAATTTCAAAGCTTTCAACTTTAAGAATCTAGATTTAGTCTTAATTAAACCAGGGGGAGCTTGTAAATTTTGTACCACGAATATAGGGTCTGCATACCATGGGGAGTTTAGAAATACCTCTCTAAAATTTGGAGTCACCGTCTCGCCCTGTTCATCTGACACATCTAGAAAATTAATGTCAAGAGCTTGGAAGTTAGATTCAACCATCAGTTTAGCAAGGCCTTGGCCTTTGATCAGTTTTGTGGGCTTAATCTCTATGTCATATTCTAGAATGACTGCAATCCATTTTCCCCTTCTTCCATCAGGGTTATCCTGTGTCAAGATATCCTTTACTACCGCATTTTGAACATAAGCTATGGTGTGGGAATGGAGAATATAAACCCTGAAGTCCTTTATAGCCTTTACCAAAGCAAAAGCTTGCTTCTCCATGATATTGTAATTCAATGCAGCATCTCTTAAAGCTTTGATGAAGAAAGCTATGGGATGTTCATACCCTTCACTGTTCTTCTGCAATAAAACCACTGCTATAGTATGTTCAGAGGCGAAAGAAAAAAGATAAAAATCTTTAATGAAATTGGGACTGATCAAGACTGGGGCTTCTTAGAGTGCTTGTTTTACTTGTTCGAAGGATTGCCTGGACTCAGAGTCCCATTTTATTTTTACGTCCTTTTTCAGCATGTTTGTAATGTTTCGGAAGAGCTCTGCCAAATTAGGAATGAATCTTCGAACAAAGTTAATTTTCCCTATAAAATACTGTAGTTCTTTAAGGTTTCTTGGGTGTTCTAACTTCAGTATGGCCTCGATTTTGCTGGGGTCAATTCTGATTACCACTTTAGACATTATGTGTCCCAGCAGTTTTCCTTCTTCTAACCCAAAAAGAAACTTCTTGGGATTTAAAGAAATCTTGAACCTTCTACACTTTTCGAAAACTCATCTAAGGTGCCGCAGGTGTTCATCATCAAATTGGGAAAACATAGTAACATCATCTAGGTAAACGATAATAAACTTACCCGATTCTTCTACAAAGGTGATATCCATTGCCCTCTGGAAGGTGGCTCCTGTGTTCATCAAACCAAAAGGCATCTTCTCATACATGAAAATGCCCCATGGTGTGGTGAAAGCGGTTTTTTCTTGGTCGTCTGGGTGAACTAGGACCTGGTTGTAGCCCGAGAAACCATCTAACAGAGAAATCCGATTGGACCCGACCACCCTTTGCAGAAGGTGATCCATTTTAGGTAAGGGGTAGTTATCCTTCAGGGATGCTTTGTTTAGATTTCGGAAATCTATGCAGATTCTGATTTCCCCGGTTTTCTTACGTGTAGGGCCTAAATTAGAAACCCACTTAGAGAAACGTAGTGGAACTATGATCTTGGCATCGTACATTTTCTTGATCTCTTTTTCTATCAGGGGGAGCAACTTGGGATTTATCCTCCTAAGTTTCTGCCTAAACGGTTTCTGGTCTTCCTTTATGGGAATCCTGTGTTGTATGATGCTGGTATCATAGACTTTCAAATCTTCATAGCCCCAGGAAAAACGTCTGAATATTCTTTGAATAGCTCAATGTATTTGAGCTTTTGTTCTAGAGGTAATGATTTGGATAGTTTGACCATCCTAGGCTTCTCTTCAGTCCCTATATTGCAGTCATCTACCTCTTGTCCATGTGCTTCTATTTTTGGTTTCTTAGCTACATCATCACTGTTGAACAGATCTTCTAAAGGGACAAGCTCTCTATGTAAAACATTGCTTTTCAATTGTAAAACATCGACATCCATTTCGTCATCCCCTAACTCTCCTGAATCTACTGTATCTACTATATCTACAGTATTCACACTATCTATGTCAAACTCGGAATTATTTACATTCTCGTTTTCATTTTCTAAATCTATGTTTGTACATTCAAAATCGTTCTTGCATTGCAGAAAGTCCTCTATCTGATCGTCATTTCCAAAAACTTGCCAGTACCTGATATTATCGGGAACTATCGGTTTGCATTTCACCTCAACAGTGTATGGGTGAGTTTGGCAGAAAGGAATCTTGTAGGAAGCTGCTGACGTAGCCAATCCGTCGGCCAGAATATTCTGTCCTCTCGGCATTACCTGCAAGTCAACCTCATTAAAACACTTCAAAGAATCAAGAACAACATTCCTGTAGGATCTAAGGCGCGGGTGTTTAGCAGCATACTCACCTTTAATTTTTTTGATTATTAATTCAGAGTCACCCCTTACCATTATTTTCTTAGCACCAACTTTTTTCAACAACTTCAGACCGAGCATAAGAGCTTCATACTCAGCAATGTTGTTCGTTTACTGGAAATTTAATTTTTAGGAATGATTCTCTGAATACCTGTTTCGATGATTGTGCAGCCAGACTCCAGCTCCTGCTCCTTCTTTACTCACAGCTCCATCAAAATCCATACTCTATAAATCGGCGGGTAACTCTTTGGTTATCATGTTCTTCATCTTGGCTACCTCATCGTTTTCTGGGCCTTCATCTTGGCCAGATACATCTTCCATCAGCTGAATCTATGGCTCTTCGATATCACCATCATTGTACAAGATGAACGAATCTAAATCAGAATGAGCAGAGTAAAGGGGGTAATTGTGAGCTTTCTCTTGGCTACTGACCATGTACTTCATTAGTGTTTCTCTATATAACCTCCTCTGTTGCCCAAACACTGGAATAGTGGCGTAAGACATATCCAGTTGCAGAGTTCCTTTCAACCTAGCTCGCCAAGAACGGGATAGCAACATTCCATACTTAGGTGGGATATCTGCAACCATCATGTCCATTACCATGCTTTTTGAAGGGATCTGAACCAGGGTGATGCAGAGGTCCTTAATTAGACCAATACATTTGACTTTGCTGGAGTCAAATGAGTGTAAATCCTTGTATGGTCTGGTGACCTCCAATCCCAATTTTTCCATTACTGCTTTAGGCATCATATTATGTGAGGCACCTGAATCCAGCATGGCGTTATGCAATATCAAGTCGTGTATGTTCAAACTGATGTAAAAGGGAGCTACATCACCGATGTCGTCTCGACCATCTACTTCAGGTTCGAAAAGGAGTTCAGGATGATCGTCTGTAAGGTTCACAATGTTTGAATGAGTCACTGATCCAATAGTCAATGCCTTGGTTCCTATGTCAGGTTCAATGGCTAATGATTTTAGTACATGTGAACGATAACTGCCTCTGTTCATCAACTCTGTCAGTGGGATAGTAATTTTTATTTTGCCAATTCTCCCTCCAGGCTAAGAGGTGCAGGAGCTCGGGCCTGACTCATTGACTCTGGTTGGTCCACCATATTCTTCCACTCAGAGGTACTGGGTGGATTAATAGGTGACACTTCGGGATGTGCTGGTCTTTTCAGTATGGTGATGTGTTTCTTCACCGGAGCATCGGTTTTACCTTTTTCAGAAGATTTTTCAGTAGTGGTCTTCTCAGGATTTTTCTCAGCAGTAATTGGCTCAAGGGTTTTCTCAGTCTCAGCTACCTTCTGTGTTTCGGTCGTCTTTTTCAAGGAATTTCTTTCTGTCTTCTTACTCCGCAGATTGTATTGACATTGCACCTCGAAAATAGCGTTTTCAAAGGCCTGTTGTTCTACATCTTCAGCTTCCTTACTTACCTTTGTTTGGTTTAGCAGAAAGAGTTTCTATTCTTCTTGGGTAAGGAAAATGGCCTCGTTGTCGTGAATGCCCATGAGGTTGATATGAGTGTCCTCCAATTCCTCAATTACTTCCCCCCCTTCATCAACATAGTTTTCTTGCAGGGGAGGTCTGATCTGTTGATCAGGGCCCCTCTGCTCTCTTTAATCTCTAGGGTCTCTCTATTTGACTTGAGGAGGGTTTCTCCTAAAATTGCGGTTTCGGACCTGAGGAGAAGGTGCGTTGTCTCTGGGAGGATTTCTATCTGACACAGTGATCCTTTCCATCATTAATTCCACTGCCCTGGTCAAAGAATCTAATCTGGAATCTGTGGTTGACGTGGAAGGTTCTTCTTTGATCATAACTCTCCTTTATGTCCTTTGACGTGCCCTTTTCGCCAACAGATTAGCCTCCAAACTAATAGCACTTTTCTGCATGTCTTCAAGGGTGGCAGCATTTCTTTCCCTTAATTGGTAAGACATGTCAGCATCAAATCCATCAGGGAATTTAATCAATGCCAAACCCTGGGGAGGTTTGATTTCAGTTGGGATTGCATTATACAAGTTTTTAAAATGGGTGCAATAATCTTGTACCGTCTCATCTTGATTTCTTTTTATATTCTCGTATTCTGACAGTATTTGGAGAGGGTTTTTCTTTACCTCCCATCTATCAAGAAAACTTCTTTGGAACGCAACAAGGTCAGGAACTGAGGCAGCAGGTAAAGCTTTGAACCATTTCTTGACACCTCCCGTTAGACTCTGGGTGAACAGTCTCATTTGAATGTCAACTTCGTCAACTTCTTGCAAATCGAAGTAATCGTTCATTTTATCCACATATTGTTGTGCGTTTAAAGGTCCATTTGCATCGAACTGTGGAAGTCTTGTCTGGTAGTCTTGGGGCATGGCATGTAGCGGTGCGGCCAACACTAACGGGGCATATTGAGCTGCCATGATGGGCGGAGGAGGTGGGACGATGACCTGGGTGGTTGGAGAGGTAGCGACTGAAGACCAGGACGATGAAGGACTGAGCGGTGCTGAGATAGTGATTTGTAATCTAGTCATAGGAGACAAGACTTCAGGGGTTGTGGGTTGCAACAGAGTTGGGTCAAAGACAAGCCTAGACACAGAGGTTTTGGACCAAGTTCTAACCAGGTTTCATTGTTGAAAAGGATCAAGATCAAGGTTTTGAAAGATATCTGGTTCTCAGGAAAAGGAAGGAGACTTATGAAGGGGAGTATAACCTACCAAACTGGTAGCTAAGGTCTTTCGTCTGAGAAACTGTTCGGGTTTATCTATCATGGTAGAGGGTTCTGGGTCTAGGTGAGATCGAGTGTGAACTTTCTTGGGAACCAGAACTCTTTTTGGTTTTTATATATATACTTTTTTTTAATTTTATGAGTCTGAAAATAATATATACAGATTTAATCAACCTCTAAACATTAATTTCTTCTCAGAATCAAACGTTCTTTTAGGGGAAAGAAAATGTGAGATTGTCAGTTTTAGTTCTCCCCAGTGGAGTCGCCAATTATGTTAGCACTTGGTAAATTTCCTAGAGGTTGAAAGAGAAGAAATCTACAAAGGTAACCTTATCCAACCGCTTTTAAAGATGGCATCTATCCCTTCCAGCTTCAGGGAGGGATCTCTCTATATGATTTAGCTTTGTTTTTAATTCCAGGTATTAGGCTAGGTAAAGAAACTGTTGGTTTTGTTGTCAAAGAGTTTTAAAATTGGTTGAGAAGGACTACACATCCATTGGGCTATGGGGTCTGTATTTAATTAGATCCGAGATACAACCAGAAACTCCAAAGAAAACCTTTACAGGGAGAGATAATATACTCACTGGATCTTTAGTAATTAAAATCATGGACAAAAGAAAAGATAAGAAGGATAACTTCAACTAACAAGCAGTTAAGAATTTCTTAATTGAAGATATTAGAACATAAACATTGAAATTTTTAGAATCAGAAACAGGGTATCAGAGATAAATCCTGAAACATTACGCTATTCATAAAGATTAGTTCTAGAAAACAAAATGATTACAAAGAAAGAAAAACATTCATCTTAGAAAATCAACTTCACCAGTGAACATACGCAAGAATCCTATAAACGTGTCTCTTCTTTATTAATGGCAGATCTCAAAAGTAGTACAGTTTAATAGCAATAGGGTGTGTGAATCAACAACCATCAATACTTCAAAAGACGAAGTATTTATAATTCAAAATACAAACGTTCATGTCATAACTGATCAGGACGTGCTCATTCTATTTTTAGTCTAACTAATTTAACTAATCAAAACTGCTTGATGACTCGATACAACTGTATGTAGAATTTTTGGGGTAGGCCATTTGCTAGGTGCCTTCGCAACCTCTTCTGACTGGACAGGTGACTGGATTGTGACAGATCGTCTGCTAATATAATAGATCACAAAGTTCTTCCCATCTGATATGACTTGGCACTATGACTTTAAGTAATCTTCGATACACTTCATCCATGTCTGTATACTTAGCAAATGTAGGCTTAATGATGAATATGTGTTTAATCTCGTGTTCGATACTAATATCCAACTGCAGGGCATCCATGAATGCTTTGCTTGTGATGCTCCCTTGTATCCCTGCAAACTTGGAACTGTCCTTAGACACTTCAATCAACCTTTTCTTGTAATCAGGGAGTGTCATTAGTTTGTCATTAATGACCTTCAGACCAGGTAGGCCTTTCTTTTGGAGAAGATCTATCTTATTAAAAAACTTTTGTACTCCTTGATCGATGACTTGAACCTTTTCCTCAAACTGGAGCATTAGACCTCTCTTAGTTAAAAACCTTTTTACTTTGAGTATAGTTTATGTTCTGTCCTCAATCTTTAGTTCTTCAAGTTCCTCCCTAGTCTTGGAGTTCAGGAACCTGATGATCTCGTTTGCTTGTGCTGGCATGTCTCCCAGCTCCACTCTGATTTTTTCAACGGCCTATTTTCTCCTCTGGAGCAATTCATTTTGTCCAAACATGATTTGAATCATTGGTCGGATTTCATTGATGGACTTGGTGATGTCTGTCCATACAATCTCTTTGACCTCAACCAAAGTCTTCCCTACCATTGTTTGCTTTTGGAGCTGCTGTAACTCTTTTCTGATATACTCTGTTACCTGCTTTTCTTTGGATAGGCTTGTCTAAAAGGAAGTTTTGAGCTCTTGGAGGTTCTCCACTTCTTTCTTAAGCCTGTTCATTTCTATCTCTTGCAGGTTCATCTTCTCCATGGACTTGGCAAGGTCTGTTATTCCTTCTGGTAGTGACACTGGTGTTGCAGATGGTATCGTGGTCACTGTTGTTGTGCTCAATCCTGCAATTGGGATAGCACTCAATGGAATGCCTTCCATTGGATTCATCTGCTCTTTCTCCTTTAGTAGTCTCTCCATCTCAGCCTCCATCTCTTTGAGCTAAGAATTCTGCTCCATGAGCAACTTTAGCATCTCATCCTTTTCACCTTCCTTTTCTGCTATCTCCTTTGCCTGTGAGTCCTCTGTGGGCGAGAGCTTCAGCTGTTTTCTTAAGGATGCGATGTTGGCATTTTTCTTTTTGCTCATCTCTTCTGCAGCCTTGATGTTCGTAGGGTCATAACCAATCTTGAGGACCAGCTCCTCCAACGTCTTGATTCTGTTGTCTTTCACGAAAGATGATATTTTCTCCAACTTGAGTTGTGTCTAAGCATTGTTCAAAGATACCCGAAATTTTGATGCAGACGCTGAAGCATGGGCCAATGTGTGAGAAACCATCTCCCCTGTTTGTTTGTGCAGATCCATCTGATCTACTGGATGCATGTCCTTCACCTGGAACTCAAAGGTGGCCCTTTTATAGTCTGATATCACCTTGGGATCTGACACCTATACTTGGAGGTAAGCCATATGCATCCTACCCTTTTCTGTGTCAAATGATGAAAGAAGCCTATGTTGAGTTGTGGACGACTGCTTCTGAAACTGGGCATAAGTACTGCTAGTGAGTGTCTGGTTCTTCTTCTTGATCAATTCATACTTTTCGAAAATGCCCAACTTGGGACTAGTTTTACTTGGCTGAGAATCCAGGGGAGAATCTGTGGATTTCTTCGGTATTGATGTTGTGATTGCCTTATGCTAGCTCGAACCGAAAGGTAGAATGACTGGCTTGACCCATGTGGTAGTTACTGTGGTAGTCGGGACTTCTTGTTCTACTGTCGCACCAGGCGTTGACATTGTCTTTGGTCTCTTGGAGTGCATTGGGAACTCCTCTGATGACAGTTATGTTACAAGTGGAGATGACTCCTGTCGGGGCCTCTTCTCCTTGGGGACCTGAGGTGTGGTAGTGGGTAGCACACTCGTCGATGGCACCTATTGTTCCATGTCAACTTGTTGTTCCACGTTCATCAAAGTGTCAGGCACCCATACAGTCTGATTTGCAAATTTCTCGATCTCTGGCTTGGACTCATGAGCATAAGGGACATTCTTATTTTTCACCCTCATCTCTAAAATGATCCCGCATGGATCATAGTTCCATGGGAAGCTTGTAAGGAATTTCATTTCCTTCAACATTCTATCTGCTTCTTCCCCTGCGCCTCGACTATTGCAGATGAAAGAACCAATCTGCCCCTTGATTCTCAATTGTTGCTTCTTCTTCAGGGAAACAAAATGAATGTCATATGAATTCATTATCTACTTAATATATTGTAATGCAAAAATCCTTACCGGCACATATTGAGGAAGTTTTTAAGGCACCAATTCACACCCGAAAACTCTGATTTCGGTGTGGTTCTTATATAAGTACCAGTCTCCTATCTTTGCATTGTCCGAGAGATGCAGAATTCTCTGGACTTCATCATTTATTTGTGGCTCAGGCCTGCCACTCAACATGCTTACCACTGGGTGGTAAAACTGATCAATGAAAGCTTTGAAGTCGTATTCAGCAGAGTTACGCTTCAGAAGAGAAGTCCATGCTGTGACTAGTTGGGGCCTTTTGTCTACATCCATCTTTTGCATGGAGAAACTAAATCTGTCGGCTTGAAAGTAAATGAACATGTACGCTAGTATGGAAGAATATCTTAACATTCCCTCTGTGGAAAAACTCATGAATTGTTCATGAATATTATCGGCCAAGAAAGTGATGTACTCGAACTGTGTTGTGGGCTTTTCATCGTTTGAGAAAATGGACAGAAAACCCAGGATGGGCTCATCTACCCATTGGTTAGAATAGTAGCCAAGTAGGGCACAAATAGAAGTAATGATTTGGCTTCCTTTGGTGGAGAACATGGAAGAAGGGTAAGGGGGAATGGTGGAAGGGAGTTGTGCGGAAGCAGGGAGGAAAAGCTCGAATATCTGAGCTCTCTGAGGAAAGGTCATTTTCTGATATAACTTAGTGAGGATTTCTAAATTGAAAGGGGACAAAGATTCAGCACGGGGAATTTGCATCATCTAGTCAATGTCTTCGGGAGTGATGAAGAAGAGGACGTCTCCAGATGAAGAGACGATGGCCTTCTGGTCGGGGATGTAATGGGCTTGACATTTGAGGGCGAATTCGGGGAAGTGATGAATCTGGGGAAAAAGATACAGGGGAAAATTGGACTCCCAGAGTCCAATTTCGTCACTCTGGTTCAGGAACACCTCCCGGAGCCATGACTGAAGATCAGAAAAATCAAAGTCGCAGATGGTATCTGCGATTAATCAATCTTTATCAACCAAGAGAATTTTATCCAGGTTGATAGGAGGAGGAAGAAAAGGATTCTCTTCTTCTTCCGCTTGTCTTGGCTTTGACACCATTTCAGGAACAGTACCTGCAAGAAACAAGATGTTAGTGGGATAGACTGGACTGTGGATGAAGGTGGTGGAAAAGCAATGGAGGCGTAAGAGTAAAATTTTCTAGTGCGATGGACGAATAGTGAATGAAGAGGGAAAATGGTAGTTTTATTTAAAACTGGGGTCGGTTGGACGCGGGAAAATGGTCAGGATGACAATGGATATGTTATCCAGTTATTAATGGACAACGGGCCACTTGGGGGTGATATGGCAGGTGACGGTGGCCAAAACATACGGATGGTTGATGTGGCTTCTAGGGATTAGAGGTGATGGGAAATGAAAGTCGCCATAAGGGGCTGGTCATGAGTGGAAAGGGTAAAGGACTGACAGCAGGGACTGACAGTAGTTATGGGATGAGACACGATCCAAGGAACAAGTGGGACAAGTGGACTCAGTGGAGGATGACGTCCATGAGTGACGAGGCTGTCAAATAGCATGTGAAGGATGGGACTTGAGGACCAATAGGTTGATGCCACGTATGACCAGGGGCCCGCCAAAAGGAATATCCATTCTGGACCCCCCCCTTCGGCTAAAAGAAGAACACCAGGGGGGGTCCGGAATTCATTGTTAGCCACAGATCTGCATGCTTGTTTCCTAGCCGCAGATATTAGAACACTTTTTAATACTCATTCTAGACCCCACCCCCTCCATGAAAGGCAGAACAGACGGGGGGTTCTGGAATCCATGTTGGACCATTGATTTAAGCGCTCCTCTCTGAGCCGTCCAGATGAGCATCCATGTTATTACCAATTCCA
>ML862026.1:0-23792 GCA_009831015.1 Picea engelmannii
AATCTATAATAAATAGAAAGACAGATGTACTTTTCTCATGTAACATTAATTATTCAAAAGTTGGAGATGAAATTAACTCCAATCTCCAGTAAATGATGTTATCAAAATCTAACATTCGACGTAAAATCCAAATCTATAGATATATCATTAGCCACATAGATTATGATAACTAATAAATAATGGACTTCGTAAGAAATAAACACAACATGAATGCATAAGTGTTGAACAGACTAAAGATAATTCAAAACATAAGTTTTCATGCCCAGAAAATATATGAAAGACAATAATCAGATTATACAATTTACATAAGGACTAAATCCAAAAAGAAAATTGCATTTCATATATTTCTCAAAAAGATAAGTCCATCATCAAGTCCCAAAATAATTGCCCTTTGTCTCTAGGCAAGCACCAGTATTTAAACTAAGTTCATGATCTATTTCTCATATATTCTAAGATAGAGACATATCTATATTTAATAAAGTCTTTACTAAAAAATAACCAAAAAAATAGGTCTGATGTAACAACCATTCAAAATAGTTACATAATAAAAATATTCTTGAAACTGTTTTAAAAGAGAAACTTGCAAATATGTAGCATCTCCAACTATTTACTTGTCTCATCAACCTTTTCAAATCGAACCCCTTCACACCTGAGAATAAAAAACGAAATTTAATTTAGAAAAAAAACAATCTAATAAACTAATTAAATACAAGATACATAATCTATGATTATGTAGCTAGTCTAATAAAACAAAATAAAACAATTTCAGTTATAACAAAACAAACCAACCATTAATTCCAATAATAATGTTTACCCATTAAACATTTGAAAAAGAGGCATGAGATAATTTTGAGTTGATAATAGCGTTGAAGTTGGAAGAATTTTTTATAACAATATCCCCTGATTTCCTGAACCTTTTGATAGCCCTGGGGGGAATTTGTTGGATGTTGGCTCTTAGATCCTCGTTTTCTCTTTCCAATACCAATTTACGAGCCATAACTTGATTTAGATGAGCTTACAAATAAGGGATATCCTGGTAATACCTCTGGATCCAATTGAAACAATCCTCACGGTATACATGTTCTAGATTTAGTAGTGGACGAGTATGATATGATTTTAATGGTTTATCTTGTGTCATAACCCTTTTCAAATCATTCTTGATCCCTAAAAACTCTCTTGTTATTTTATAAATGAAGGAAAGTTAGAAACAAAATCATATTGGGGAGAATCAATTATAGTGGCATTAGAATTGGTGTCTTCAACATAGATTATATCCTCAATGACAATTGTGGGAACAGGTTTATCACGGATCTAATGTTGATTCCTGGTCATCCTTGACAGAAGTATTCCATTCCTTTTATTTATGAAATCTAAATCATTAACCCTCTATGTGTTTTTCTTACTCTGTCTTTTGATTTTAATTTTATCTTCATTAACCGAGTTCTATACAGGGTCAGGGACGACAGGTGCCTTATCCCTTAGATGACTCAAAAATTTCTCCAAGGAACTCTTTGGAATGAATCTGTGATTATTGGAGGTGACCTCGACTATTGGATGAAAATCAATAAGGTTATCGGGAGGTAATATAGGGTCTTTTAAGACTTGTATTTCAACTCGAAAACTTTGCAGAGAGTGGGACGATATGCTAGGGCCGGTAGGCTCATCAACGCACAGAGGTAAACTATGGACAGGTTCAAATTGGACTGAAACAAAACCATTACTGACAAGAAAACCATGCCAACTATCTCCTATCTTTAGCAACTGGCATTAACAAGAACCCGAATTAAACCATGGTGGAAAAGACTAGATTCAGAGTTGAGGTTTTGTCTTTGGTAGAACCTGGACATCTTCTGGAGACTTCTATGCAAATAAAATGGCAAGTTTAACTTAAACCCCAGGAATACCATCAATAGGCGCACATGAAATAAAAACACCAATTCATAGCGTCCCTCATAGGTGATGAACTGTTTAATTATCAACAACAAACCATGCCAACGAGTTTTGAACAATTGGATGGGTGTACCTTTAATGTTATAGTGTGATTTTCTGGATACCATCAGTAGATTCCAAGGGATACCTTCTATATTCAATTTTTTGAACCAATGGTCCCCTTCTTGCAACAGATCCATGGCCTCTACTATGGATTCTTCATTTACTAGTAACTGCAGGTCACTTATTTTAGATTTTGCACCATCAAAAGTCTTAGCGAAAGCTTGTGAAACTTCTATATTAAAACCCTCAAATGACTATACAAATTTAACCCAACCGAAAAGGGAGAGGTCATATAAAATATCATCATGAGAAAGAAGAGTTTGTGAACCATTCGACTCCACCCTAACTACATGATCTATTAGCTTGATTGTGATATACCAAAAGATGCAAAATGGAGGAGCCTGCGTTCGAGCCAACCCGAAAAAAATGGTATAGTTTGCATGGTCAAAGGTGACCCAAAAACTAAGATCTCATGAGGATGCTACCATGAATCCCACCCTAATTGTTGATTAAACCCCCACACTAGAGGAGGAATATACTCAAAACCCACCTCTCCTTCTAAGAACCTAATCCCTCGTTACGAAGCACCATCCATAGGATGAAATGAATATAATCTTTGGTGAACAGGACAAAGAGGTAAGGGTTTCAGAGCACGACCATTAGCCAGGTAATACATTGATTAGACCATGACATAACAATTAAAGGCAACATTAAGATCATATGGTAATGTCATAGGCTTAGAACCAAAATCGCAAAGGGTAAAGTAACAACCAATACTTTGAAAATTGATTAAGGCATAACATGAATCAAATGCGATTGGGTACTATTATAATGCTATAATTTTTTTACATAACCATATACTCATAAAGCTTAAGTGTTTTGTGATTTTAGGTGTTTCAAAGGCTCATTTGGTTTTACAAGGAGAGAAGCCTTTAGAGTTTATTTAATGCGTTTTTACAATAAAATTTCAATTTCATGCTTGATAGTCATGAAATTGAAATGGGTAAACGAGATGTTTATCAATCAAATAAAACTAAAAAAAAATATGATCAATCAAATAATTACTCAAAAACCATAATCAAACTCTTCGTAGACAAAATTAGGTAGCTAAAAAAAATTTCCTTTGTCATGTTCGTGTTTCAAAGATCAATGAAACGATATGAATATTTGGCTGCCAACAATGGAAACTCACTGGGCAAAGCAATTATCTCTGCATTATCAAAACTTTATATCAAGGAAAATAAAGATTCGAAAATCACTTAAAACAACTTTGAAGTAGATTAAAAGTATTAAGATTAACTCAGAAAATTAATACAGTCATATTCACAAAGAGTTCTCTAGCAGATGATTGTAACCAGAAAGTTAGTCTTGATCATAAAGGCAACGATATTTATGAAGGTAACTTCAATACCATTGATAGGGTCACTGCAGCTAGTAGGCGTTCATAGCCTCGACAGGGATGTCATTTAACCCACTCAAGTACTTTAATCCCATCTGAAATTTGTCTATCCATGATATGAAATTTTTGATATATGATCAACTTAAAAAAAACATACATGGAAGATCTTGAAACCGACATTGCTTCACTTCCAGTAGGCTTGTTCAATACCTTGGCAAAGTTGTCTTGGTATCATGTGCACATTTACCCGCTGCCAGCAGGCCTATTCAGTACCCCAGCAGCTTTACACACATTTCCCACACGTTAAAGTGTTTCCAACTCTCCCAAGTCATTTATACTGATAAAATTTTGAGATTTCATGATGATGAGAGAGCGGGGAGATACTGAAGATTTGACAATCAGGCAGATATATAATCGATCATTAATATTTCTTTTTGTTCTTTAAGAACTGATAGTTTTCATCATGGTTTAGACATTTAGATTTCAATCAAGGAATCATCTCAAGGATTGGGAATCTCTTTGAGTTGATCTCATTAGATTTGGGACACTATAAAAAGTTTAAAGGTGATCGTACCTCCCCAAGATCTTGACATAAATTTAGGAACAATATTCTGGCAGAGACTTCTACAATAATTGTCTCATAAATCACTGGTATGAGTTAAAAATTAACATTTAAGATGCTCAAACTGTTACAAACTGTCGTTAGTGATAAATCTGATTATAAAACTTCCCCTCAATAATGGATTGTGAGTTAGAAATAACTTTTAAATACAAAAAATAAAACAAAGAAAGCAACAAAAATAGTCAATCAGAAAACAAACATAAAAATAAACAACTAGGGATATTTACAGGGGGAAGGTCTTATTCTGCTCAGGAGAAGTATTTCTTGAGAGTCTATCCATTCACCAGAAAAGTATCTGGTTGTCCCTCCAAATTTTGCAAACGAAAGGAGCTAGGACCCAATTTTTTCTGCAATAAAAAAAGGTCCCAACCATAGGTTTTGAAACTTAGTGTGTTATCCTTTATCCTCATGTGCTTTGTCCCATTTGAGGACCATATCTCCTACGTCAAAGTTTCTATTTGAGGAAAAATTTGTATCAAACCATTTTTTAACAATTTGTTGGTGCTGGTCCAATTTCTTTTTTTCTTGTGCCCTAAATTCTTCTAATTTCAGTAAAGTGTTTATTCAACTCTCTAAAGGGGGACATTCTTCCTCTTAAACTTTCTGATATAATTGCATTGAAGGGAGAAATATGTGGGGAGGAAGGATAGCTTCTCTTCTATAGACAAGGAAGAAAGGAGAATTATCGATGGAAGATTTTGGAGTGACCCTGTCAACCCATAGTGCATTATATAATGCATTGTGCCAATTTTTGTGATTTTACGACATTGTTCTTTTTATTATTTTAATCAGATTTTTGTTTGTTGACTCAACCAAGCCATTTCCTTGGGGATAATAACTGGCAGAGTATTTTAGCTTCATCCCTTTTTCTAAAGAAAAATCATTCATATCCAAGGAAGAAAAATAAGAAGCATTATCGAAAACTAAACATTCAGGTATTTTGAAATGAGTGATAATATGAGAATTTAAGAATGAAATTACCTGATTCATGTTTACTACCCTTAACGATAAAGCTTCATACTATCTCGTAAAATAATCCGTTTTCATGAGAATGCATTTGTGTTTCTATGAAGAAGGTGGGTTAATTGGTCCTATGATATCTAGGCCCCACTACTGAAATGGTGTATCTACTGTAACGAGTTGCAAGGGAAATGAATCCTTCTTGACTTGCCCTGAAACGTTTTGACAGATTATACATTTGCGATCCATAGCATGAGCATATTTAAATAATGTGGGATAATAGTAACCAGCCCTAAGTACTTTGTGGGCAGTCGTGTCTCCAACAAAATGACCCCCGGCATCACCAAAATGTAACTCAGCTAGTACCTTTTCAGATTCTTTCTTTTCTAGGCAGCGCAGAAATACACCATCAAAATTCTTCTTAAACATTATATCATTAATCAATTGAAAATACGCATATTTGAGCCTTAGTTCTCTTATATTTTTCGTATCAAGATTTCGAGGAGTAGTTCCATACAACAAATAAAATATGATATCATTATACCATGAATTAGGCATAGTTTACATACAACATATTTTTGTTTCATTATGCAGATTTTCAGCTAGTGTTGTTGGTTGATTTTCTAGTATTTCAACTGAATCAACCACTAATTTGCAAAGGTATTGACCTCTAACAATTTGTGCAGGTATGATTTCGATATCATACTCTTGAAGGGAGGTCATCCAATTTACCCTTTTCTCCCCAAGTTCCTTTTGAATTAACATATTTCTTACAGTAGGATAAGGGGCAGTGATTTTTATCCTAGATTTCAACAGGTAGGGTTTGAAATTTTTAACTTAAAAACAATGTAAGCTTGTTGATCTACTGCAAGATAATTTAATTCTTCTCCTTTAAAAGAAGAACTCATAAATGAAATGGGTATTTTGTTGTTTTTGACATTTTTCTGAGTAAGCACAGCAACATATGATCTATCTGATGCAAAAGTGTAAAATGTAAAATCTTTGGAGAAATTGGGACTCATCAAGGAGGGAGATTTGGTTATAGATTTTCTAATGGAAATGAAATATAGATTCTCTTGAGGTCCCTATTTGAAAACAACATATTTTTTAATCAGGTTTTGCAAAGGCCTAACCATCTCAGAAAAACTTGGGACAAAGCGTCTGACGAAATTTATTTTACCAAAAAAATATTGCATTGCCTTTTTGGAAGATGGTGGAGGGAGATTGGAAATAGATTTTGTTTGTTCAGGGTCTATTATCATCCCCTCTTTTGACACTATAAATCCAATTAATCTTCCCTGCTCTACTGCAAAAAGTGATTTCTTAGGATTTAGTGAAATACCAAACTTACGACAATGTTCTAGTACAACCCTAAGATGTGACAAGTGATGTTTTTTGTTCTTTGAAAAGAAAGTTACATCATTTAGGTAGAAAAAATATGGACCGGTTGATAAGGCCATGGAAAGCAATATCCATTTCCCTCTAGAAATTGGAACTGACATTAATCAATCCGAAAGGCATTTTTTGATAGGCCGTGTCCCACAAGGTGCGGAAAGTGGTTTTCAACTGATCAGATGGAGACATAAGGACTTAGTTATATCCTAAGAAACCATATAATAAAGATAGTCTTTCAGAACCAAATACTTGTTGCAAAATTTGTTCCATTTGAGGAATGAGATAGTTGTCTCTATCAGAGGCTTGGTTTAAGTTACGAAAATCGACACAGAGTCGAATTTCTCCATTCTTCTTTCTTACTAGGACTAATTTGGACACTCATTGGGTATGCTGAACTGGAAAAATCATTCTGGCGGTTAATAATTTATTTAGTTCCCTTTTTACTGTGGGTTCTAATTTAGGATGCATTTTCCTAAGTTTTTGCTAAAATGGTTGGGTTTGAGGCTTCATGGGAATTACATGTTGTATTATGTTTGGATCAAAGGTTTTCAAATCATCATATGTAAAAGAAAATACATCTTTAAATTATTTAAACAACTTTATGAATGCAAATCTCTCTTGTTGAGAATACTCTTTTCCTAGGTTAATATTCTAAGGATTATCTTGCGTTCCTAAGTTTATAGTTTCATAAAGTAACGAGGAATTGTTTGTTTTGCAATTAACCACTCCCCTGAACTTGTCATGTAAATCATAATATTTTTCTAATCTAGAAATAGACTTAGGGATAGATTTTACCATATCAGATGATATTTATGTAGAATGAGGGTCGGATATTACCGAAAAATCATGGAGATTTTCATTGTGGGTACTTTCATCAATTACAGCATCTTGGAAAGTGTCCTCCATATGTAGAAAAAAAATTATTTGTTGATCATCGTAAAACACTCTCCAATTTGTAACATTGTCAGGGATCGATCGTATGAATAACAATTCAACAGAAAATGCATTAGGAGAAAAACACTCAGCAGGTAATAATTTCGATGCGAAATTAGCCAATAAATCAGCTTCAGAATTACTAGATCTAGGAATGGAACTTATGTTAAAAGAGAGAAATTTATGGACGAAGTTTCATACCTCAGTTTGGTAGTTTTTTAGATGAGGTGATAAACAATGAATAGAAGTTTTTACCTACTTAACTACAATTTTAGAATCACTAAACACCATCAATCTTTACACCTTAAGATCCAGTGCCTTCTTCAGTCCTTGCATGAGTGCTTCATATTCTGGTGTGTTGTTAGTACATTCAAATTCTAATTGACAGGCAATGAATATTTTATTGCCTTTGGGGTCAATCAGAACACAACCAACACCATCTCCTTCATGATATTTAGATCCATCAAAGTATAAACACCAGATTTCATCGTCATCAACAATGTTTGGATCATTTTTCAAAACTGTTACCTAATTATGGGATGATATTTCAGATTGTTGTTTTGGGTTTGTAATAGTGGATATTTCAATCATGAAATTCCCAAAAAAAGTGTTCATTCCTTGAGCTTCAATAGTATTTACACTAGTGGTAAAAGGCTCATTGGAATCATTTAAATCTGTAACAATGTACTTCGGATAATGTTCTCTATTAATTCTGATCTTGTTAGGCTGGTCGTTTTCCGGTAACCACAGATGAGACCAATCTGTAGAGAAATAACCGTGCAATTGTTCAGACCAATTTCCAAAACATCAATGACAACTATATCAATTACTCAGTGCACTTTTGGGTTAGATGACAATCTAATCAATACATCCTTAAGTTCAGCAACAACTGTGACATTAGTTCTGTCTAACTGAATGATTTTCAAATCAGAAGTTTTGACTTCAGTATTAATATTTTGATAAACAAACAAAGGCATTACATTTGATGAGGCCACAAAATCAACCATACAATTATGCACATTTTTGTTGAAAATTTTGAAAGTTAACAAGAACGGTGACCTACATTTTTTCATGGTGTGGGAGCATAAATCTGTTGATTTTTTACTATTGTATCTGAAATTATTTTATCTAAATTCCCTACAGACTTATCTAATGTGTCCTTTTTATTCTGATCTTCAGAAAATATTTTACTCATGACATCTTTCATTTTATTTACGCCATTTTATGTTGCTTTTTTATTTAAAGGATCATTCTTTTTACTATTATCAACAATACTTCACAACTTTTTCTATAGGATAAGAGGGAATTTAAGCAGTTCAAAATTCGATATATTTTCCCTTAGCTTTTTAAGATCTTCAACCAGATCATATTCTAAATATAGGGAAACAAGGTTTCATGTTGTTTCAATCTATTTTGGCTGTTTGGATACCGTATTTTTACTTGTCTCGGTTGAGGATGTGTTTTGCACCTTGCTTTGAGTGTTATATGGGTGTTGATTTTTACAGACAGTTTCAAAATTATCTTGAAAAATGTTGTCGGAAAGATGTCTGGAGACTGGGGGAGATGATTCCTCCTCATCAGTTGTTTCTTCTTCACCAATGTCATTTTGGTTTTCAAGCGGTACAAAAATAGCACTATTGTTTGCATCTAATAGTGCTTGTAAAGCATACTATAACCATTCAAAATTCAAGCCTTCTGTGGTGGGTTTTGGTCTGTTTGAAGGAAAGGTTTTCCTAAAAGGTGGTCTAAAGTTTCCTTTAATGGAAGATGTTTCTTCAGCAGATCTTTTCAACTCTATGACTTGATTAGATAACTTATGAAAGGATTTTTGTAAACCCTCCAAATCTAAAGTTTCTTGTTCTTTTGTATTTGGGGAAGGTCTGGTAAGGATTTCTATTTTATTTTTAGAAGAGGGAGTTGATTCAATTTCCACATTTACATTATCCTTTAAACTAAGAATGTCCTTTTCAATAAGGAATGACTCCTCAAAATCTTATAGTAACGTGCTTTTCTTATACCTCTTAACCCATATAGTTATATTATGATGTAGGGATTTAGCATAGTATGCAACAATCAAGTTTTTAGCAGACATCGATTTTGCAGGGATTTTATTTTTAAGCGTAAGGAATCTCTGATTGAAATCCTTGACTTTCTCTTTGGGGTCCATTTTCATGTTAGACAGTTCCATTACCAAAAATTATGGAGATTTATCATCCCTGAACTCTTCTAAGAAAAAGGTCTCAAACTTATCCTAAGAAGCAATAGTTTGGGGTTGTTGTGCAAAATACCAAGTGGAAGCATTTCCTTCAAATCCTAACAACTAACATGATTTTTTTGATATGATCCTTAGTTGATTGCTTCAAATCGGGGTCAAATTTGGTTAACAATTTTTCAGGATGTTTGGGTAATGAATGTTGAGGCCTAAGTACTGCCACAACATCTTGATCAAGCTAAGGTATGGAGGGATTTTTTTGGTTAGCCATGGGAGTTGGTGGGATTTAATTTCAAGATTTCTTAGACAAAGAACTTCCTTTCTCAGAGGATTCCTCTCTTGAAGAGGGTGGAGAAGGCCCAGGTGGGGATGGAGGAAGACCAGATCTTCCATCACCTTGGATTAGTGCTTCAAAAGGATCGGTAATAGGATCACCTAATGTGTGATCAGGCAGATTACTGCCAAGAGGATCTTCTTGCTGATTGGAAAAATCAAGAGGCTGATTTAACTCTCTACCAGTTTGTCTAAGTCGAGATAGTGCACCTTGAGTTCTCAAAATTGATTGGTGAGAATTACTGATAATTTTTTGTACATCGAACCCTTAAGGGATTGGTGTCACAGGTTCAGCATGAATGTCAGGTGTAACTCATGACGTAGTGGTTGGATCATGTATAACGGTAGGGTCTGAGAGACTACGCGTCACGACAGGAGAATGATTATTCAGGGGAGTCTTACGACCTCCTCGTGCCATCAATGACTTCCATTCCCTCCTTCTAGCACCATTTGTTGGCAGGAGTTTATGACACACCGTCAAATAGAAGGGAAGATCCAGTCCAGGGTTGTCTAGTTAACCCAAGATGTTTAGAATAACCTACCCTAACGGGTTTTATGGCTATGTTAGCTAATGAAAATAATAAACTAAGAGAGGTAAAAATATATAACTATATAATCCTATAGCGTACGTTTAATTGATAATCGTAGTTGTTATAATACGACTATATACGACTATATAATCCATCTTTAATAAAGTCTTTACTAAAAAATAACCAAAAAAAAATCAAAAAAGTAGGTCTGATGTAACGTCCATTAAAAATAGTTACATAATCAAAATATTCTTGAAATTGTTTTAAAAGAGAAACTTGCAAATCTAGAGCATCTCCAATGATTTGCATGTCTCATCAACCTTTGCAAATCGAACCCCTTCACACCTGAGAAGAAAAAATGAAATTTTAATTTAGAAAAAAAGCAATCTAATAAACTAATTAAAGACAAGCTACATAATCTATGATTCTGTAGCTAGTATAATAAAATAAAATAAAACAATTTAATTTATAACAAAACAAACCAACCGTTAATTCCAAGAAGAATGTTTACCCATTTAACATTTGAAAAAGAGGGATGAGATAATTTCGAGTTGATAACAACGTTGAAGTTGGAAGAAGTTTTTATAACAATATCTCGTGGCTTCCTGAACCTTTTGCTATCCCTGGGGAAAATTTGTTGGATGATGGCTCTCATATCCTCATTTTCTCTTTCCAATACCAAGTTACGAGCCATAACCTAATTTAGTTGAGCTTACAAATAAGGGATATCCTGGTAATACCTATGGATCCAATTGAAACAATCCTCACAGTATATATATTCCATATTTGATAGTGGGCGAGTATGATTTGAGTTTAATTGTTTATCTTGTGTCATAACCCTTTTCAAATCATACTTGATCCTTGAAAACCCCTCTTGTTCTTTTATAAATGGAGGAAAGTTAGAAACAAAATCATATTGGGGAGAATCCATTATAGTGGCATTAGAACTTACGTCTTCAACATAGATTATATCCTCAATGACAACTGTGGGAACAGGTTTATCAAGGATATGATGTCAATTCCTAGTCAACCTTGACAGAAGTATTCCATTCCTTTTATTTATGAAATCTAAATCATTATCCCTCTGTTTTTTTGCTTACTCTATCTTTTGATTTTAATTTTATATTCATTAATCGACTTCTTTCCAGGATCATGGACGACAGGTGCCTTATCCCTTAGATGACTCAGAACTTCCTCCAAGGACTTCCTTGTAATAAATATGTGCTTCTTGGAGGTGACCTCGACTATTGGATGAAAATCAATAGGGGTATCGGGAGGTAATGCAGCATCTTTTGAGACTTGTATTTCAACTTGAAAACTTTGCAGAGAGTGGGACGATATGCTAGGGTTGGTAGGCTCATCAACACACATAGGTAAACTATGGATAGGTTCATATTACACTGAAACAAAACCATTCCTGACAAGAAAATATTGCCAACTATCTCTTATCTTTAGCAACTGGGCATTAACAAGAACCTGAATTAAACCATGGGGAAAAAGACTGGATTCAGAGTTGGGGTTTTTTCTTATGTAGAACCTGGACATCTTCTGGAGACTTCTAAGAAAATAAAATGGCAAGTTTAACTTAAAACCCAGGAATACAATCAATAGGAGCACATGAAATAAAAACACCGGTCCATAGCATCCCTCACAAGTGACGAACTGTTTAATTATCAACAACAAATCATGCCAATGATTTTTGAACAATTGGATGGGTGTACCTTTAACGTTATAGAGCAATTTTATGGATACCATTAGTAGATTCCAAGGGATACCTTCTATCTTCAAGTTTTTCAACTAGCAGTCCCCTTTCTGCGACAAATCCATGGCCTCTGCTATGGATTCTTCATTTACTAGTAACTGCAGGTCACCTATTTTAGCTTTTGCACCATCAAAAGTCTTGGTCAAAGCGTGTGTGACTTCTATATTAAAACCCTCAAATGACTATACAAATTTAACCCAACCGAAAAGGGAGAGGTCATCTACAACATCGTTGTGAGAAAGAAGATCCTATGAGCCATTCGGCTCCACCCTAACTACAAGAACCATCATCTTGATAATGATTCACCAAAAGATGCAGAATGGAGGAGTCTGCATTCGATCCAACCCGAAACAAATGGTATAGTTGGCATGGTCAAAGGTGACCCAAAAACTAAGATCTCAGGATGATTCTACCATGACTCCCACCCTAAATGTTGATTAAACCACCGCACCAGAGGACGAATACACTCAAAAACCACCTTGCCTGCTAAGAACCTAATCCCTCATTATGAAGCGCCATCCATATGATGAAATGAATGTAATCTCTAGTGAACATGACATAGAGGTAAGGGTTTCAGAGCACGGTCATTAGCTAAGTAATACATTGATTATACCGTGACATAAAAATTAAAGGAAACATTCAAATCATATGGTAATGTCATAGGTTTAGAACCAAAATCGCAAAGGGTAAAGTAATAACCAATACTTTGAAAATTGATTAAGGCATAACATGAAATAAATGTGATTGGGTACTATTCTAATGCTATAAAATTTTTACATAACCATATACTCATCAAGCTTAAATGTTTTGTGATTTTAGGTGTTTCAAAGGCTCATTTGGTTTTACAAGGAGAGAAGACTTCAGAGTTTATTTAATGTGTTTTTACAATAAGATTTCAATTTCATATTTGACGGTCATGAAATTGAAATGGGTAAACAAGATGCGTATCGATCAATTAAAACTCAAAACAAAAATGATCAATCAAGAAATTACTCAAAAACCATAATCAAACTCTTCATAGACAAAATTAGGCATCTAATCAAAATTTCTTTTGTGATGTTGGCGTTTCAAAGATCGACGAAATGATATGAATATTTGGTTGCCAACATGGTCTTAACCTCTTTGAATAAGCAATGAAACTGACCCCTTATCTCATAATAAATGGGGCACCAGAAAATAAAGTACTCCTCGATCTCGACCTCATGTAACTGGCATAACTAACAGAGAAGAATAAAATATCCTTCCTCAATGGAGTCATCGATTTTGTTATGGATAAAATCTCATAGGGTGGAAAACAATACCTCCCTACGATCTGCCTATTTATCCTAGATAGACTAAGGGATAGATTCCTATGGCTTTCCTAGACTCAAGCAGATCGATTCACAATTAACCTCGAGAGTGGTAGAGATAACATACCTTTCATTGTAGGTCATCCTTCTTATATTGATCCAAAAATACTTATATGTAAAATTAGTTCTTAAGTATATATAAACATCTGACCAGATTCGAGAAATGAAGAGCATCCTTGACTATTTGCAAAATAACATGTGAAAATACTCACTTATCCATAAACTTCAATAACAATGATGAATAACTTGCAGAAATAATATGTAGAAATGAAGTAAAATAAGATCAACAACAGTTCAAATGGCACATAAACATTTTTTTAACAAAGTTCACCCATTTAGGGCTACGTCTCTGGGTCCCTTTTCAATCAGTGAGACTGTTCTTTAATGCTCAAATGCCAAAATTACAATGAATGGAATTACAAATAGAAATTTTCTAAATACACCCTTCAAGTATGCTACTCAATCCTAGAAACATAGGTTACCGCTAAATTCCTTTCGAAATTCTGAGACAAATGAGTATAAATTTGATTGTGTTCTGAATAGGTACCCAAAACGCCCTTTTTGCATGCATAACAAGACTATGGGTATCATACATGACAAAATGAGATAATACTTTCATACACAACACTTTTACATCATCATCATATTCCTCTCGAAATTTTGAGAAAAATGAGTATAAACACCCTATACTTCCCTCAAAGAACTCAATGGCATGCAAAATGAGGCAAACCCAAAAGAGGTTCCCTCTTGCATGCAAAATGAGGAAATATTCACTTGGAATGAATTTCTATGTAATGTACTACACTCACTGCATCCTCTGCATTGGTTTGTGTTCCCAATAAATAATCCTAGGTTGGCCAAACCACCCACCAGAATCTCGGGTTGTATTGATTAAACATAACTATTACATTGTTGGTTGTTATAACAAACACACATATGTGGCACATTGGTAGAAGGAATATTCCTAAGTCATTGGAATATTCCCTTGGAGGTCAGGGGTTAGATTATGATGTAGGAGCATCGTCAACATTGTCAGTGAGCACACATGGTAGGAAAGCTCAACGCTCGGGAATCATTTCGGAATCTCAAACGCTGGGAGTTACTACAAATCCTTTGGGGAGGTGATGAAGAACAAAAGAATATCAAATGCTTGGAGGTGAAATGATCATGAGCAATCAAGGAGTTTCACTTCGAGTCTTGAATGTAACTGAACTTAGGTAGCAGTTAGGTTTTCATTTTGAGTAGACGAGTATTCGGGGGGAACCCTAAGGACCCTTTGAGATAAATAGAGGTTTTGTATGCCAAATAAGGCTGTTGCGAGTTAGTATGAATTTTTGAGTTTTATTTGTTGTTTGAGAATAGTAGTAGCCATTTTTATTTTCTAAATGAATATAACAGAGGAAAATTGATCCAAATACGTGATGATGTTACTGTTTTTTATTCTTTGTTATTGTGTTTTCATAAATGAATGAATTTCGTTATGAATGGATGAAACTGTGAATGTTAGTATGAGTTTCAATTGTTTCTCTTTTGTTGAGTGAGTGCAAGGTGTGCACATAGAACACAAGGAGTGTGTGACAGGATCTGTTTCAATTATGAAGCTCAGAAGAGATAGCACGAGACTTTCCCTTTGTAAGGAGTGCAAAGTGAGTGCTTCAAGGCGTGCGCAGTCATCCGCAAGAACCAAGTCTTTCGTAGGAATCTACTGCAAGGTATGCATAGATTTGGAATTTGACTAAGTGTCGAAGGGACTCCAGAAGAGGCAAAGTCATGAAACGTGAAATCTAGACTTGATCATAGCCATTGATCAAAGGAGAAGATCTGGACCATTGATCTAGTGCCATCACGATTTCGGATATTGGGAGAACGGAGGTAGGGAGACCCCTAAAGTCATGAAACGCAAAAACCCAACATGATCACAACCGTTGATTGAAGAGAAGATATGGACCGTTGATCTACTGTCATTGTGGTTTCATCTATTAGGAGAATGGAGGTAAAATCGTGACTTGATTACAGCTGTTGATCAAAGGAAGAATCTGGGACGTTGATCTAGTTCCATCGTGATTTTGACTATCGGGAGAACAGAGGTAGGGAGACCCCCAGAGTCGTGAAACGTGAAATCGCGAGGCACCTTTCATTCAAGTGCATGGTCACTGCCCATGTTCACATTGAAGAAAGATAGGGGAGGATCTAGTACACGCTAAAATATTTTCGGGGTTTCGAAGGTTGGGAGAATCAGGGTGATTCACATGCAAAGACCCACCACACGAAATCGCAAAATGCCTTTTGGGTTAGGCTCATGGTCACAGCCAGTGTTCGGGTGAGAGAATCTTGTCCATGGTGCTTGTTCGCACAATGGAGTTTCGTGAAAAGGACTTGTGGATATTTCTTTAAGATTCCATCTTGGAATCGAAGAGTTTCTCTAGCTCGAAGATTGAGAAGATCCAGATACCGGGAGGTCAACAGACCTTGCTGAGGTGGGGGCACTACACCAAGTGGTATAAGAACTGATTTTTATCTGTAGATTTTAGGAAAAGGAGATAAAGGAGACAAAATAACTTGAAGCTACACTCTGTGTGTGAGAGATAGTCAACACAATTCCACTGAGGAGATGAGTGGAACAACCTTTAGCCAATCGGGTTGTAGAAAGGGAGATGCGAGAACTTCATGCAAGATTAGAGGCGATGGAGGCAGCGCAGAGAAGAGAACCTGATGCTGTAGACATCAATGATGCAGAGAAAAAAGAAGTAGAAGTCGAAGAAGTTGCAGGAGAGAATGTTGTCGAGCTAGAGCCAATATAGAGGTCCCAATGTATGAAGGCAATTTAGATGTTGAAGAGTTGTTGGATTGGGTATGATCCATGGATAAATATTTCGACTATGAAGACTTCGATGAGGAGAAAAGGGTGAGACATGTTGTCACCAGACTCAAAGGACATGCTACACCGTGGTGGGATGAACTACAGGTTGAGAGGAGAAGCAAGGGAAAACAAAAGATAAAGAATTGGGACAGAATGGTAGCCAAGATGAAGGAAAAAGTCATGCCCAAATATTACCAGATCAATATGTTCAGGAAATTGCAGAACCTGAGACAGAAGGGTATGACAATTAAAGAGTACATAGAGGAGTTATACAAGCTAAACATCAGAACTGGACAAAGAGATAAAGATGAAGAAAAATTTTACAGGTATATAAATGACTCGAGGTATGAAATCCAGGATGATATCAGCATGATGTCAATAAGGACTATGGAGGATGCTTATTAGTTTGCACTGGAGGTAGAGGAGAAGTTGGCCAGAAAACAAAGCCAGTGAGGTGGAGGTAGAAGCCCAGTTCCAAACAAAGGCAAGGGAGTTGCCTATGACAAGGCACAAAAATCCAAATATGAGACTGAGAAACCACAAAGTCACTAGGAAAGAGGAGGAAGTTCCCGAGGAAGAAAAGATGGTGGAAGAAGTTCTTCCAGAGGAATAGGAAGAGGCAGAGGAGGAGAAGTGAGATGTTACACCTATGGAAAGCTAGGACATAACTCTTGGGAATGTCCCAAGAGAAAGAAAGAAGGAGAAGGTGAAGCTCACATTTCAGAAGCACAGAGAAGGAATGTTGAAGTAGAAGGAGCGGAGGATGGAACATCCCCGATGTTGAGAAAATTTCTCTTAAAACCAGAGGCATAATTTGAGAAGCCAGTGCAGAGAAACATTCTCTTCAGGATAGTTTGCAAGACTAAGGATAGATTCTGCAAGGTGATAATTGACAGTGGGAGTACTGACAACTTATTATCCACAGAAATGGTGGAGAAATTGGAGTTGGAGAAAACTACACATCTAAATCCATACAAACTCTCGTGGTTGTAGAAAGGACACAAGGTAACGGTTACTAAACAATGATTGGTTGAATTTAAGATAGGAGGATATAGAGATGAAATTCTATGTGATGTAATTCCCATGGATGTATGCCATGTTTTGTTGGGAAGACCATGGAATTTTGATAGGAACGTCATTCATGATGGGAGGAAGCATACATACACTTTGGAGAAGAATGGTAGGACACACATGTTGTTTCCAATAGAGGAGAAGAAAGTGAGAGAAGAAGCCAGCACAAGAATACTTCTCATGAGCGAGAAGGAATTCCTGAAAAAACTCAAGAAAGGAAAGGATATGCAGTTCGTTGTGGTGAGGAAACCTAGAGTTGTCCTTACAAGTACTTCAATGGATGATTTTCCTGAAGAAATTAAGGAATTTCTGTTCTAAGGCTTTTCCGATCGTTGTTTTGTTCAGAGAGTTCTTTCGGATCCATCGCATAGGAATTGTTGGATAATTTTTCTGACATAGTGGTGGATGAGTTGCCTAACTCATTACCACCCATCAAAAGTATCATCCATCATATTGATGTGATACTAGGAGAAAGTCTGCCAAACAAAGCATCATACAGACTGACACCTCGAGAGAATGAGTAGGTAAAGAACCAAGTCCAGGAATTGTTAGACAAAGGATTGGTCAGAGAGAGATTGAGTCCATGCACAGTGCCAACTGTGTTGAGTCTAAATAAAGATGGAGGATGGAGAATGTGCATAGACTCAAGAGCCATAAACAAGATCACCATCAGGTATAGATTTCCTTTTCCAAGAATGGATGATTTAATGGACTGTCTAAGTGGATCAAACTTCTTTTCTAAGATAGATTTGAAATTTTGATATCAACAAATAAGAATTCGAGAGGGTGATGAATGGAAGACATCCTTTAAGACAAATGAAGGTTTGTGTGAGTGGCTTGTTATGCCATTTGGCTTAGTGAATTCCACAAGCACTTTTATGAGATTGATGAATGAAATACTAAAATATTTCATTGGCCAGTTTGTAGTTGTATATCTGGATGATATACTGATCTTTAGAAAGACAAAAGAGAAGCATTTGAGACACATGACACTCATGATGAGAAGACTACAACAGGAGAAGTTGTTGATAAATCTGAAGAAGTCCTCTTTTATGAAGAAAGAACTCATTTACTTGGGTTTTGTGATCTCTTCAAATGAGCTGAAGATGGATCCAGAAAAGGTGAAAGCAATCAAAGAATGGCCATGACCAAGAAGCATGTTTGAGGTAAGAAGATTCCATGGATTAGCAAGTTTCTATAGGAAGTTCATCTGATATTTCAGTGGAATTTGTGCACCAATGATGGATACAGTGAAGAAGAAGCACAAGTCTTTTAAATGGAAAGAGGAGGTCGACAGGAGCTTCAATATATTGAAGGAGAAGATAACAGAATGACCAATTCTCGTCTTGCCAAATTTTGAAAAGACATTTCAGGTGAGATGTGATGCAAGTGGAGTTGCAATTGGAGCAGTTTTGAGCCAGGATAATAGACCGGTTGCCTATTTCGGTGAGAATCTGAATGAGACTAAGAGGAAATTCTCCACATACGATAAGGAATTTTATGCCATAATTCAATCCCTAAAGAAGTGGAGACATTACCTTGTCCCACAATAATTTTTCTTGTATAGAGATAACCAAGCTTTACAATTCATAACCAGACAGGAAAAATTGAATCAAAAGCATGCAAAGCGGATTGAGTTTATGCAGAATTTTACTTTTGTCATATAACATATTGTTGGGAGTGCTAACAAATTTGTTGATGCATTGAGCAGGATATGTTTGATTCTGCGGGAATTTCAGGTGAAGACCTTGGGGTTTGAACACCTTAAGGAAATGTACAGTGATGATCCAGATTTCAAGGAGGCATACAAAGAATGCATGAATCATGTGTTGAGAGATAGGAGCCAATGGGTAGACTATATGGTTCAAGAGGGATTGTTTTTCAAGGGAAATCAATTATGCATACCAAAATTTTCAATGAGGGACAACCTTTTGAAGGAGAAGCATAGTGGAGGATTAGATGGACATTTCGGCCAAGATAAAACATTCACACAGTTGAGCAGTTCATACTATTGGTCGGGTATGAGGATAGAAGTGATGAAATTTGTGAAAAGATGTAGAATCTTCCAACATGCAAAAGGTAAATGATAGAACATTGGATTGTATCAACCATTGCCAATACCAAAGAGGCCTTGGGATGCGATATGCATGGATTTTGTGTTAGGACTACCAAAAACGCAAAGAGGATGTGATTCCATATTTGTGGTGGTGGATAGATTTTCAAACATGGCACACTTTATCCCATACCAAAATACCAGTGATGTAACACATGTTGCAAAACCATTTTTCAAGGAAGTTGTGAGACTTCATGGCCTACCCAGAAGAATCATCTCAGATAGAGACACAAAATTTGTTGGTCACTTTTGGAGAACACTGTGGAAGAAGTTGCGGATAGATTTGTACTTAAGCAAAACTTTTCATCCTCAGACAGATGGACAAACTGAGGTGGTGAATAGAATTTTGGGAAACTTATTGAGGAGTCTGGTCACTGAGCACCATAATCAGTGGGATTAGATTCTGCCACAAGAAAAAATTTCATACAACGACTCGCCAAACAGAAGCACTGGAAAAATCTCATTCCAGATATTTTATGGAATGCAAAACAGGGGAGTATCTGAGTTGAGATACTTGGGACGGAGTGAGATCAGAAGTGTTGGAGCAGAAGATTTTGTTGTTGAAATGAAGATGCTCCATAGCCAGATCAGAAAAAAAAATTTACACAACTTTAGCCAAGAGTACAAGCCCAGAGTTGATCAACATCGCAAAGAAATTCAATTTGAGGTGGGAGATTAGGTTTTGGCACATCTCAGGAAAGAAAGGTTCCCTAGGAGGACGTATAACAAGTTAAAAATGAAGAAGATAGGACCATGTAAGATCTTGAGGAAGTTTGATGCAAACGCCTATGAGATTGAATTGCTAGATGATGTGAGCATATCACCCATATTCAATGTTTCAGACATGTATCCTTATAGGAAAGATGAGACAGAGGGATCAGAAGATAAATATAAGATTTGGTGGGAGAAACAAATGCCTATAGCAGAAAAACCAAAGATGGAGAATATTGTTGATCATAAAATTGGCAAAAAAAACAGGAGGAAGACTTATTTTGAATATCTGGTCAAATGGAAGGGACAACCAATAGAAGATGTCATTTGGGAGAATGAAGTTGATATCCAGAAGCATAGAAATTTGGTGCAGGATCTCATGGACAAGAGTCCATGATTTTTTGTCCAGGGGGAGTATGATGCAGGAGCATCGTCAGCGTCGTTAGCGAGCACACGTGGCAGGAAAGCTCAACACTCGAAAAAAAATTTGGAATCTCAAATGCTGGGAGTTAATGAAAATACTTTGGGGAGCTGATGAAGAACAAAATAAGACCAAACACTTGGAGGTGAAATGATCATGAGCGATCAAGGAGTTTCACTCTGAGTCTTGAATGTAACTGAACGTAGGTAGCAGTTAGATTTTTGTTTTGAGTAGACGAGTAGTCGGGGGGAACCATAAGGACCCTCTGAGATAAATAGAGGTTTTGTACACCCAAATAAGGTTGTTGTGAGTAAGTATGATTTTTTGAGTTTTATTTGTTGTTTGAGAATAGTTGTAGCCATTTTTATTTTCTGAATGAATATAACAAAGGAAAATTGATCCAAATGCGTGATGTTGTTATTGTTTTTGATTATCTGTTATTGTGTTTTCATAAATGAATGAATTTCATTATGAATGGATGAAACTATGAATGTTAGTATGAGTTTCAATTGTTTCTCTTCTGTTGAGTGAGTGCAAGGTGTGCACACAGAATGCAAGGAGTGCGTGATGGGATCTATTTTGATTATGAAGCTCGGAAGAGATAGAACGAGACTTTCCCTTTGCAAGGAGTGCAAAGTGACTGCTACAAGGCATGCGTAGTAATCCGAAAGAACCAAGTCTTGCATAGGAATCTGTTGCAAGGAGAGAAAAGATTTGCAATTCGATTAAGTGTCGAAGGGACTCCATAAGAGGCAAAGTCACGAAACACGAAATCCTGACTTGATCATAGTCATTGATCAAAGGAGAAGATATGGACTGTTGATCTAGCGCCATCAAGGTTTCGGCTATCGGGAGAATGGAGGTAGGGAGACCCCTAAAGTCATGAAATGTGAAATCCCAACATGATCACAGTCGTTGATTGAAGAGAAGATCTAGACCGTTGATCTAGCGCCATCGCGGTTTTGGCTATCGGGAGAACAGAGGTAAGGAGACCCCCAAAGTTGTGAAACATGAAATCGTGACTTGATCATAGTCATTGATCAAAGGAAGAATCTGGGCCATTTATATAGTTCCATCATGATTTCGGCTATCGAGAGAATGGAGGTAGGAGGACCCCCAGTGTCGCGAAATGTGAAATCGTGAGGCACCTTTCATTCAAGCACATGGTCACCACCTGTGGTCACATTGAAGGAAGATAGGGGAGGAGATAGTACATGATAAACTCTTGTGGGGGTTTCGGAGGTTGGGAGAATCAGGGTGATTACATGCAAAGAACCAACATGCAAAATAGCGAAACGCCTTTTGGGTTAGGCTCATGGTCACATCTAGTGGTCGAGTGAGAGAATCTTGCACCTGGTGCTTGTTCGCACGATGAAGTTTCATGAAAAGGACCTGTGGATATTTCTTGAAGATTCCAATAGGAGATCGAAGAGTTGCTCCAGCTCGAAGATTGAGAAGATCCAGAGACCGAGAGGTCAACACACCCTGTTGAGGTGGGGGTACTGGATCAGATTCCCAAGGGGAGCTAATTTTATTCTCCCTTATCCATTGTTGGCCAATTGAAGAGTGCCATGTGGCACTCTTTGATTGGTCCACCTGCTTACACAATTATCACTCTACCACGTCATTACCCAGTCATTTCCATGCCAATGTACAGATGTTGATTGTACCTTCCACCTATCACTTGTACGGACATGCCAACTGTACTTTCCACATAATTGTACGAATGACATGGGGCACTTTTTTATTGTTCCACATGGATGTCTGAAAATGCCAAAAATGAGTGACACATGGCAGCCTCTCATGCTGCCATGTCATCCCTTTGGCAACAAATTGATGTCATCCTATCAGTTGTATGACCTATATGGATAAGCCATGTGTCATCTTGTGGGTCTGCCATGTGGCACGCTTACTTTGACTTTTGCCCTGGTTTGACCAATCTTTGACCGACCATAACTTCTTCATACGAACTCTGTTTGAGATGATTTTTGCTTCATTGGAAAGCTATCACCGATCTCTACACAATGAAGTCATTTTAATGAGAATATGAGAAGATCTAGTTTTTAGCATTTTGGATCCCCCTAGATCTCTTTTGAGAATTATGGATCCCCTTGGATCTCTTTTGAGCGTTTTGGATCCTCTTGGATCTCTTTTGAGCGTTTTGTATCCTCCTGAATCACACCATCCCATTGAAGAACGTTTGGACCTCCAAAAGTATATATTTATTAGAAATAAAGTGAGGGTACTTCCACCTCACTTTTCTAGTATCATTCATCCTTCCTACTTGGATAATGAGCACCTAACTTGTCACAACCACAATGAATATTGAAACAACATTGTTGAACAATTTAACCATTCCATTAAATTCACAAACTCCTCCATTCATTGTTGTAGTAGCTAACCATACTCCATTGATTAGTAATCAACTGAACAAGAAAATTGAATATACAAATGCGAAAGAGAATGAATCATTAACATATTTTCCCTTCTTAACACGAACAACACCAACCAAAGGATATTTTTTAATTTCAACCGTAGCTTGTGTTGAGGGGTCCTAAATCCATTTAACTCAACAACAATAACCAAACCCACCATCGAGGCCCAATTAGACTTTGCAATGTTTGATAGTGGAATGGTTCTTCAGATCTTTTGATCTGACCAAATAATCGATGGTATTTACGTAGTGATTGACAATATATCTTCTTGTGAAAGCTCCTCCTATAGTTTGAAAATTCTCTTTTGTATTTTATTTTATTAGATGGATCTAATAAAAAGATATGTGTTGGTATAAACCAGTTGGTAAAAGGGGGAATATTAACTACTAAAGAAGGTTGAGCTTGGGATAACCCTTTTTCTCAAGCATGCAGACAAAGATTTTCACACTTGTGACAAGCCTAGTACTAATACATCAAATTGCTAGTATTTCAATTATTGACTGAGATACAATTATCGAAAGAAAACATACATGCAATAAAATGATGGAAATCAAAATAGTTTCCTTAGCTCTAGCATTAATCACGCATTAACACAATGATTTGATTTCATTATTAGAGACAAGAACTACAAAAAATATTGAAACAACTAACTTATCAATAGATTTAGAAACTCTTACTCATTACAACATCCATT
>ML862026.1:23892-41578 GCA_009831015.1 Picea engelmannii
ATTGTGAGAGAAACTTGTTAGTGGTATTGGTATATGATTGACTTATGAATGATACATCCTTAAGGATACATAAAAGTGAGGTTATGGCACATGGTTTGATGTAAGGTTTTATGGTATTTGGTTATGGATTGCTGCATGATGTATTTGTAGAGAACTTTTGATGGTTATATTGGTATATCTATTTGGTATATGGTTGAGGTACATGTTCGGTACATGGTTGAGACAAGTAGTTGATGAGTTGGCACATACATGAGGTGTATAGTTGATGATGTTGGTACATATTGATGAGTCATAGTTTATTTGTATTTTATGCATGATTGATACATATTTGGTGCATGCTTGATGCACTCGTTGATGGTATAGGTTGAGGTACAGGTTGGTGAATGGTTGATGCATTTTTTTATTGTACATGTTGATTAAAGGTTGTTTGGACAGGTTATTGTGACAGGTTATTTGTATAGGTTTGGTGCATGTTTGATGCATTTGTTTATGGTATAGGTTGAGGTACAAGTTGATGTATGGTACATGTTGGCACAAGTTATTGGTACAGGTTGTTACAGGTTGATTATAGGTTGATTGGTATAGGTTTACAATAGTATATCTCACAATGATAGTGTGACAATGGTTCCATCATTCTACTTCTATGTCAGGGTGGTTGGAAGAGGAAATGACAAGTGGTTGTAGCCACCTTCCTGTTGTAGCCACAGAAGATAAGGGGTTGGAGCCTCCTTCTGGTTGTAGCCAAAGAATTGAGGAGTTGGAGCTTCCTTCAGGTTGTAGCCTGAGAAACTAGGGGGTTGGTGCCTCCTTCTAGTTGTAGCCATATAATTGGGGAGTTGGAGCTTCCCTCAGGTTGTATCCTGATAAATTAGGGGGTTGGAGACTCCTTCCAGTTGCAGCTGGAAAACAAAGGAAGTTGGTGCTTCCAATGAATGTAATTATTAAAGACATATAAGAAAAATAATTATGTGGTTTTCTCCCACTTTGGGTTTCCACATAAAAACACTGGTGTACCATGTATTTGTATGATTTCTCATTTGTTCATTGTTTATTTACTCTAAAACTATTGGATGATAATGCTACATTGATATAACACTTTCATTTTGTGGTTAAAAAGGATTATTCCTCTATTAATGATTCACCCCCCCTCTCAATAATCCAACAAGAGTAACACCAAATAAATCTATAGGTAATTCCCCATTCATTCTGGTATACGGGAAAGAATCTATTCTCCCAAACGGGCTATATCTTCCATCTCTTCAGCTTTCTCAGGATTCTAAAGGACAACCCTCATCGGTTATTCAACAAAGAATTTATGCCCTCCTCATGATGGAAGAACAAATGGAGAAAGAAAAATCAAAGTTCATCTCTCATCAACAAACAGTTAAAAGGTGGTTTGACAAGCATACGTCCAAAGAGAAGAATTTTGAAGTAGGAGATTTAGTCCTGAAATGGGAGAGAGCAAATGAGCCGAAGAGAAAACATTTGAAGTTTAAAAATATATGGCTTGGACCTTTTTAGGTATCCGAGAAACTTGGGGTAGGAACATATCGGTTGCAAAATATAAGAGGGGAACCTGATGCCCTCTCGATGAATGGCCAAGCCCTAAAACAATATTTTTGTTAAAAAAAAAATGTGTGTGTGTTTTCATGTTATTTTATTTTTAGGGAGGCTGATTGCAGAGTCCTTTATTTATGTTTTATTTTTTGCAGTATTTTTGTGCTTTGAAGTTGTGTTCCACAAGGCATTGGTTGACCTTAATTCAAATGGTATATAAAACTTTGTTCCTGACTCATGCTTACATACAACATAAGAAACATTGGGTGAATTTTTGTTGTCTTAAAGTAGTTATGTATAACCTTTGCAAATAAACAACCTTGGCAAGTGATGAAGTGTTTGCCTGGTGGTATGGTAAAAACGAAAGGGAAAGATGGTAAGTTGGAAAGGACCACATGTACCTCAAGAAAGAGCTAGAAAAATTTCACCTTAACCATCTCATCTTGCAGATAACAAACATCCTCCTCTCCCACTCGCTCAAGGCATCTCTGTCGAAAATAAATCAATTATATCAAATGAGTGTAAATTAGAAGAGGGTATGCAGATAACTCCGCAAGGGCTATGGATGCTCGCTGGCAGTGAAGCAAGGTCTGTGATGTCGGGGTGACTTCGTCGGGGCTATGGACACTCGCTGGCAACAAAGAAAGGTCTGTGATGTTGGGGTGACTTCATTAGGGCTATGGACACTCGCTAGAAGTGGAGCAACACCTCAACAAGTGAATGATGATAAATAAAAGTTTTGGTGCCAGTGAATTATTTACTCGACTCTTTTCAAAAGAGGGCATGGGTCATGGTTAAAGGGAACGAAGGTGGAATAAAGTTCGAAACCCCATAGGCAGGCCCAGATTCACAAACTGGGGAAATTTCAAATGCAAGGATAGAAGAGACTTTGATAAAAGAAAAACAAAACTTGTTAAGTTCTTAACCAACGTCTGCATCAACTAAGCCTGGGGAAGAAACAAAGATTATGTTTTCTCCCAGTAAGTCGCCATTTTTTGAGCATTCAACACACCCAAAAAGCCTTATGAAATTTTATCACTTTTTGGGTACCACTTGTTTTCTTCACTGTCTGAATCGATTTCACTTTTGGAAATGATTTACTTTTGTTTTGTTTTCATGACTCTTATCATAAATTCAGGTTTGTTTGAACTTATGAAACCTCATGTCTAAAATAAATTGATACCCAAATTAAGAATTGACAACTAACACTGCACCTAACGGGCTCAGGTTCGACATCAAAAAAATTCAAGCAAGTAAAGGGACCACACTGTAACAACAGTCGCTGAGCACCAATCCCCATCGGCCTCGACATAAGGTGGAGTTGGTTGGTGTAATTTATTCACACGAAGTTTCAAGAGATAGCCAATCCCCTTCAGCATCGACAAATACAGGAAGGATAGACATTGAAAAAAGCCGTAAAGAAATCACTGATAGACGATGATCAATGTGTTTCATTGGGGTCGGGGAAATCTAGAAAGGTTAAACCAATTGTTTTTGTCTGCGACAAGCATATCGTCGATTGTCGATCCCCAATTTGTTTTTGTCGTCAAGACTTTTTCGAGAGAGTCGATCTGAGAGCACTTGGGTAGGTTTATCGTCGATCACCGATCCTTGATACTTTTTGGTGTTGACAAGATAAGATTGGGTTTTAGAACGTATAGCTTATAGAAAGTCATGATTTCGATTAACACAAGAAAATGAAGTCACCAGTATTGAATGCCATGTGTCTTTATCACGTAAGGGGGTCGTACGACCTATTTTTTGTCCCGAGTCATATTAAGGTTCCCTGGGTCCTAGTCATCTTTTCCACTTCAGCTCTATATGACAAGATCAATCGACGTTAGATATTTTTCAAGAAGATATCAATGAAAAAAATTTGAAGCACAATCCTGACTCCTGACCCACCAACTGGACTAGCGAAACGATGGGATATTTGTGGCATAAGATACAATTGAATTTGGACATTTAATAGGCCAGTTAATGTTTGATATCACATTTTTTACTACCTCGTGCACCGATTAAACAACAACAATTTGAGATCACTGATAGACCATGTTACAACCCATAATCGCTTCGTCAACCCGCAATGAATTTAATTTTAAACATCTTTGAATATCTGGCAGCAGACTTAATGAAATTACACTTATAACCCAAATTGAATGACTGATCGACAAGGTAAGTTTATCCTTTTTTAAATCTCTAGAACGGTTTTGAACAAATTCATTATGCACACAATTTTGAATTCCAGAGTGTCCAAAGGAGAAAAGTGAGTGTCTCGAGACTATACTGACCCTTAGATGACCCAAACCAGGTTAAACAAGCTATAGATGTATGTGTTCAAGTTTTTCATTTCGTTGGTCGTAATTTACATATGCATCCGATTTTCTTGCATAATCTCTAAACTATGTTCTAGCTACAGGTAAGATGTCAACGAGAAATCCAACCACCAGACACTCGTTGAGGGCACCCAAGCTAAAATAATATGAAACATGTGAAGGTTATTCTCCGGGGACTGCGAGACAGTTGGAGTACGCTCCTAGGGCAGATCCTGTCATTAAAAAATCCACAAAGAAATATTTTGTCTAGCCTCTGGCCTTCAGTGATACAGAAGAAAGCACTGGATCCAAATTAATTCTCCCATGGTGGGGGGACCTCTTCAATAGAATTAGCCGGGAAGAATATTTGGATTATATCCCACACAACAACCCGAAGGTAAGGGCGCTCAATGAACAGGTGTTCCCAAACATCCGACGATCATATTTACACATGGTGGCCAACAAAACCCTGGTTTTCCCTTCCATAGAGGTTCTAAAATGGCTAATCGACCATACAGACATACATAAATTCTTGATCAATGATGATAATGGTGGGTGTGTCAGATTTTTCCTCCCGATGAAAGTCCATAAATACTACAAGCTCAGGGACCTAGAGGAGCAGCTAAACATAGACTTTGTGGTGAAGTTCTATGAATTCCATGACACCAACCGGTTGATGGCCTCATGGTGGAAGGAAGACAAGAAGTTTACCAAAAGGAGAAATGGTTGGTATGGGATGGTTAACCTGAGGGAGCCATACATCTATTTGATGGCTCTCATATGCCAATTGTATGGAGAGAAGGATTGCTCCAAGTTTTCAGAAGCATGGATGCCCTTGGCATACACGGTGGCGATTTCTGGAAGCAACTTCAACTAGGGAGCAATAATTTCCAAACAATTGAGCATCTGTGTACAACAGGATCAGACGCTGAAAGAAGGGGAAGCACCCACTTTCTATATGGACTCATACCTGCTCAATTTCATCTGCAAGGAATGTCTTCACCGACATGAATTTAAGGTGGCATGTTGTGGGGCTCCCATTCCATGTTTATTTCAACATACTATGGGAGAACAGGTACAAAAAATATTATGCACTCATCTGCGAATAATTCATCGCTCGTATTCATTTTATTATTTTTAAGAAGGAATTCCCAAGACTATCCACAACAACCAAGAAAATGGTGGAAAAGATAGGACATTAGTATTTAGACGAACACTTAACCTATATCAGAGTTTTTGGGGCCACCGGAGCAACACATATTCTACCCACTCATGTCCCAGACCGACTCGTTGTGGGAGAAATCTGCTATCAGACTATCCTGCAGGGCTATAACGCCACCTTAGTCAAGGAAAAGAAGCGATCTTTCATACCCTACAATTTCCATGTGGGGTTTTATCTAGTAAAGGATACTACTAAAGCCAAACAAGAAGGACTGAGCCAACTTGTATTTATATTCCTGACAGGTCGATTCTACAAGCACAACCCTAAAGGCCTGGTCCTCCAACATGCTTCACATGTATCATCTTGTTGGTCGTATGCTCTTGATAAATTTGAGGAAATTTTTTTCACAGAGTATGCCTAGGACTGGTACGAGGTGGTACAGAGAATGGCCAAACCAAATATGACCAGGGTCAAGGCCACGAGCATGGATGAAGAAGTGGAAACAATAGAGCACTCGACCTAAGAGGCCCTTAGAGCCATGAAATAAATTAGAGCGACAGAGACAATAGAAGCACAAAGAAGGGGATTAATATTTCTATAAGGGGCATAAAGAATCATTGATCAATTGCAAAATGACCCTGATCTGATAGAAATGATGATGATTCCCATTGATGACCCAATAAAAATCTGAGGGGAACCAAGTGGCCTAGAGCCTATGCAACTTGAATAAATCTCTGAGTCATAAAACCCCAAAGTTCCACCACCATAGATCAAATCACCAGGGGAAATTTCAACCTAGCCCGAGATAGTGAGGACATCAGGGAGAATAAGTGTACCAAATCCCTTGTTTTATTTTATAACCATCTACGATGATGAGGAGAGTTTGGAGGTGCCCATGGTGACTCCACTGCAAATTATAGAGGAGAAAGAACCTGAGAGAGAATCTACCCTGGGTCTCCATTCTCTAGTTCAGAGTCATCCGTAGAGCAAGCATGAGGTAGAAAGTGCCTTAGACAATCAGTCACTCAACATATCGGGAACCCCAATGGACAGCTCGAGGGATGAGATAGTATTTGGTGGACAAGAAATCAACATTTCAAAAGTTGATTACCAAGTAAGTACCGAACCTGTCCCTGGTTCCTCAATTTTGGTCGATACCTTACCAGCTGATGAGCAACAACCGGAAGTGGAGCCATTGGGACATATAGAAGAGATTCAAGAACCCATCCTAGAACAAATATACATAGTCGAGAGCTTGGGAAATATTTTAACATGGGGAGAACAACAAATACATGAACATGTTGATGAGGTCACCAATATACAAGAAATCTCTTACGACCGAAAGAGGAAATCCATCATGAATAGAACCACTAAGAAGAGGAGGCTTACGTTGGGCAATTCAATTCTCATCACCACAGAGGAAAAATTGATCAACACAGAGCATGCCAAGACGTCTGAGATTATCGATGCAGGGATGGCTATCACAGATGCCACCCTGGATAGAGAAAGAAAAGATGAAGAGGATTTGGCCACTGGGCTAAAGGATTTGGAGCATTTGCACCATTTGGAAAAATACTATTAGGACTCCACACAAGCCACAATGTTTTTGAGAAATGAGTTACAAGATTCCTATGAAAAATTCATGAATGAATGACACCTTTTCACTGCAGGGATAGTCAACTTCCAAGAAGACACCCTTATGGTGCTAACGACCTGCAAAGACATGGAAAGATGGTACAAGAAGGCCCAACAAGTAGTGGAAAGAATTGATTACATCAGCATGGTTCAAAAGGGCCAAGACGATGAAGATAACGACATTCGGGTGCTAAGGGACAACAACATAGATCGGATAAGAAAAGTGGTCAAATACTGGGTGAAAATGGCCCAAGAAACTCAATGAGAGATTCAAGAAAAATGGTTCGATTGCAAAAGGAGCTGGGTCAAGATTAATCGGGAGATGAAAGATATCGATATCCCAGAATTTGGCTCACTCGAGGACTTTGTTGACTTGCATGACATATTCAAACAACATGAAGAACAAGACTCGACATGGATTGTAGAGATAAAAAAAAGTGGCGAGCATGGTGATAGGACAAGTACAACAATTCACGGAGCACCCGATCAAAGCTCGAACAATATTGCAACAGCTAATTGTCAAAATAGTTAAGTATCGGGCACATGCGGTAGAAGTAAAATAAATCCTTTCAGCTCCTATGGACCAACTCATATTCCCATATGCCAACACATGCAAGGAATTCTTCATCAAATGGTCAGAGTATGAGAAGAGTCATCCTTTTCAGTGAAACTATTTGATAACTCTTAGAAGACAGAGAGATGGAAGCACCATGTGATGATGTTTTGTTTTACTTAGCTTTCACTTTTGATAGTTATTTTTAGTCAATGAATCATTATAAATAAGAGGATCAACCTTTTAGAAAGGGTCTATGGTTTTGGAAAAGACCCTCATTTTTGGAATTGTAAAGAACTATTTTCGAAATAATTGAGAAGTCTTGTTTAGGACCAGAGACAAACTTTTGTTTTTCATCAAAGGCCTGTGTATCAGATGTGAGGAGGAATTACTTCCGACTTTATTTCATGAATGGATGTTGTAATGAGTAAGAGTTTCTAAATCTATTGATAAGTTAGTTGTTTCAATATTTTTTGTAGTTCTTGTCTCTAATAATGAAATCAAATCATTGTGTTAATGCGTGATTAATGCTAGAGCTAAGGAAACTATTTTGATTTCCATCATTTTATTGCATGTATGTTTTCTTTCGATAATTGTATCTCAGTCAATAATTGAAATACTAGCAATTTGATGTATTAGTACTAGGCTTGTCACAAGTGTGAAAATCTTTGTCTGCATGCTTGAGAAAAAGGGTTATCCCAAGCTCAACCTTCTTTAGTAGTTAATATTCCCCCTTTTACCAACTGGTTTATACCAACACATATCTTTTTATTAGATCCATCTAATAAAATAAAATACAAAAGAGAATTTTCAAACTATAGGAGGAGCTTTCACAAGAAGATATATTGTCAATCACTACGTAAATACCATCGATTATTTGGTCAGATCAAAAGATCTGAAGAACCATTCCACTATCAAACATTGCAAAGTCTAATTGGGCCTCGATGGTGGGTTTGGTTATTGTTGTTGAGTTAAATGGATTTAGGACCCCTCAACACAAGCTACGGTTGAAATTAAAAAATATCCTTTGGTTGGTGTTGTTCGTGTTAAGAAGGGAAAATATGTTAATGATTCATTCTCTTTCGCATTTGTATATTCAATTTTCTTGTTCAGTTGATTACTAATCAATGGAGTATGGTTAGCTACTACAACAATGAATGGAGGAGTTTGTGAATTTAATGGAATGGTTAAATTGTTCAACAATGTTGTTTCAATATTCATTGTGGTTGTGACAAGTTAGGTGCTCATTATCCAAGTAGGAAGGATGAATGATACTAGAAAAGTGAGGTGGAAGTACCCTCACTTTATTTCTAATAAATATATACTTTTGGAGGTCCAAACGTTCTTCAATGGGATGGTGTGATTCAGGAGGATACAAAACGCTCAAAAGAGATCCAAGAGGATCCAAAACGCTCAAAAGAGATCCAAGGGGATCCATAATTCTCAAAAGAGATCTAGGGGGATCCAAAATGCTAAAAACTAGATCTTCTCATATTCTCATTAAAATGACTTCATTGTGTAGAGATCGGTGATAGCTTTCCAATGAAGCAAAAATCATCTCAAACAGAGTTCGTATGAAGAAGTTATGGTCGGTCAAAGATTGGTCAAACCAGGGCAAAAGTCAAAGTAAGCGTGCCACATGGCAGACCCACAAGATGACACATGGCTTATCCATATAGGTCATACAACTGATAGGATGACATCAATTTGTTGCCAAAGGGATGACATGGCAGCATGAGAGGCTGCCATGTGTCACTCATTTTTGGCATTTTCAGACATCCATGTGGAACAATAAAAAAGTGCCCCATGTCATTCGTACAATTATGTGGAAAGTACAGTTGGCATGTCCGTACAAGTGATAGGTGGAAGGTACAATCAACATCTGTACATTGGCATGGAAATGACTGGGTAATGACGTGGTAGAGTGATAATTGTGTAAGCAGGTGGACCAATCAAAGAGTGCCACATGGCACTCTTCAATTGGCCAACAATGGATAAGGGAGAATAAAATTAGCTCCCCTTGGGAATCTGATCCAGTACCCCCACCTCAACAGGGTGTGTTGACCTCTCGGTCTCTGGATCTTCTCAATCTTCGAGCTGGAGCAACTCTTCGATCTCCTATTGGAATCTTCAAGAAATATCCACAGGTCCTTTTCATGAAACTTCATCGTGCGAACAAGCACCAGGTGCAAGATTCTCTCACTCGACCACTAGATGTGACCATGAGCCTAACCCAAAAGGCGTTTCGCTATTTTGCATGTTGGTTCTTTGCATGTAATCACCCTGATTCTCCCAACCTCCGAAACCCCCACAAGAGTTTATCATGTACTATCTCCTCCCCTATCTTCCTTCAATGTGACCACAGGTGGTGACCATGTGCTTGAATGAAAGGTGCCTCACGATTTCACATTTCGCGACACTGGGGGTCCTCCTACCTCCATTCTCTCGATAGCCGAAATCATGATGGAACTATATAAATGGCCCAGATTCTTCCTTTGATCAATGACTATGATCAAGTCACGATTTCATGTTTCACAACTTTGGGGGTCTCCTTACCTCTGTTCTCCCGATAGCCAAAACCGCGATGGCGCTAGATCAACGGTCTAGATCTTCTCTTCAATCAACGACTGTGATCATGTTGGGATTTCACATTTCATGACTTTAGGGGTCTCCCTACCTCCATTCTCCCGATAGCCGAAACCTTGATGGCGCTAGATCAACAGTCCATATCTTCTCCTTTGATCAATGACTATGATCAAGTCAGGATTTCGTGTTTCGTGACTTTGCCTCTTATGGAGTCCCTTCGACACTTAATCGAATTGCAAATCTTTTCTCTCCTTGCAACAGATTCCTATGCAAGACTTGGTTCTTTCGGATTACTACGCATGCCTTGTAGCAGTCACTTTGCACTCCTTGCAAAGGGAAAGTCTCGTTCTATCTCTTCCGAGCTTCATAATCAAAATAGATCCCATCACGCACTCCTTGCATTCTGTGTGCACACCTTGCACTCACTCAACAGAAGAGAAACAATTGAAACTCATACTAACATTCATAGTTTCATCCATTCATAATGAAATTCATTCATTTATGAAAACACAATAACAGATAATCAAAAACAATAACAACATCACGCATTTGGATCAATTTTCCTTTGTTATATTCATTCAGAAAATAAAAATGGCTACAACTATTCTCAAACAACAAATAAAACTCAAAAAATCATACTTACTCACAACAACCTTATTTGGGTGTACAAAACCTCTATTTATCTCAGAGGGTCCTTATGGTTCCCCCCGACTACTCGTCTACTCAAAACAAAAATCTAACTGCTACCTACGTTCAGTTACATTCAAGACTCAGAGTGAAACTCCTTGATCGCTCATGATCATTTCACCTCCAAGTGTTTGGTCTTATTTTGTTCTTCATCAGCTCCCCAAAGTATTTTCATTAACTCCCAGCATTTGAGATTCCAAATTTTTTTTCGAGTGTTGAGCTTTCCTGCCACGTGTGCTCGCTAACGACGCTGACGATGCTCCTGCATCATACTCCCCCTGGACAAAAAATCATGGACTCTTGTCCATGAGATCCTGCACCAAATTTCTATGCTTCTGGATATCAACTTCATTCTCCCAAATGACATCTTCTATTGGTTGTCCCTTCCATTTGACCAGATATTCAAAATAAGTCTTCCTCCTGTTTTTTTTGCCAATTTTATGATCAACAATATTCTCCATCTTTGGTTTTTCTGCTATAGGCATTTGTTTCTCCCACCAAATCTTATATTTATCTTCTGATCCCTCTGTCTCATCTTTCCTATAAGGATACATGTCTGAAACATTGAATATGGGTGATATGCTCACATCATCTAGCAATTCAATCTCATAGGCGTTTGCATCAAACTTCCTCAAGATCTTACATGGTCCTATCTTCTTCATTTTTAACTTGTTATACGTCCTCCTAGGGAACCTTTCTTTCCTGAGATGTGCCAAAACCTAATCTCCCACCTCAAATTGAATTTCTTTGCGATGTTGATCAACTCTGGGCTTGTACTCTTGGCTAAAGTTGTGTAAATTTTTTTTTCTGATCTGGCTATGGAGCATCTTCATTTCAACAACAAAATCTTCTGCTCCAACACTTCTGATCTCACTCCGTCCCAAGTATCTCAACTCAGATACTCCCCTGTTTTGCATTCCATAAAATATCTGGAATGAGATTTTTCCAGTGCTTCTGTTTGGCGAGTCGTTGTATGAAATTTTTTCTTGTGGCAGAATCTAATCCCACTGATTATGGTGCTCAGTGACCAGACTCCTCAATAAGTTTCCCAAAATTCTATTCACCACCTCAGTTTGTCCATCTGTCTGAGGATGAAAAGTTTTGCTTAAGTACAAATCTATCCGCAACTTCTTCCACAGTGTTCTCCAAAAGTGACCAACAAATTTTGTGTCTCTATCTGAGATGATTCTTCTGGGTAGGCCATGAAGTCTCACAACTTCCTTGAAAAATGGTTTTGCAACATGTGTTACATCACTGGTATTTTGGTATGGGATAAAGTGTGCCATGTTTGAAAATCTATCCACCACCACAAATATGGAATCACATCCTCTTTGCGTTTTTGGTAGTCCTAACACAAAATCCATGCATATCGCATCCCAAGGCCTCTTTGGTATTGGCAATGGTTGATACAATCCAATGTTCTATCATTTACCTTTTGCATGTTGGAAGATTCTACATCTTTTCACAAATTTCATCACTTCTATCCTCATACCCGACCAATAGTATGAACTGCTCAACTGTGTGAATGTTTTATCTTGGCCGAAATGTCCATCTAATCCTCCACTATGCTTCTCCTTCAAAAGGTTGTCCCTCATTGAAAATTTTGGTATGCATAATTGATTTCCCTTGAAAAACAATCCCTCTTGAACCATATAGTCTACCCATTGGCTCCTATCTCTCAACACATGATTCATGCATTCTTTGTATGCCTCCTTGAAATCTGGATCATCACTGTACATTTCCTTAAGGTGTTCAAACCCCAAGGTCTTCACCTGAAATTCCCGCAGAATCAAACATATCCTGCTCAATGCATCAACAAATTTGTTAGCACTCCCAACAATATGTTATATGACAAAAGTAAAATTCTGCATAAACTCAATCCGCTTTGCATGCTTTTGATTCAATTTTTCCTGTCTGGTTATGAATTGTAAAGCTTGGTTATCTCTATACAAGAAAAATTATTGTGGGACAAGGTAATGTCTCCACTTCTTTAGGGATTGAATTATGGCATAAAATTCCTTATCGTATGTGGAGAATTTCCTCTTAGTCTCATTCAGATTCTCACCGAAATAGGCAACCGGTCTATTATCCTGGCTCAAAACTGCTCCAATTGCAACTCCACTTGCATCACATCTCACCTGAAATGTCTTTTCAAAATTTGGCAAGACGAGAATTGGTCATTCTGTTATCTTCTCCTTCAATATATTGAAGCTCCTGTCGACCTCCTCTTTCCATTTAAAAGACTTGTGCTTCTTCTTCACTGTATCCATCATTGGTGCACAAATTCCACTGAAATATCAGATGAACTTCCTATAGAAACTTGCTAATCCATGGAATCTTCTTACCTCAAACATGCTTCTTGGTCATGGCCATTCTTTGATTGCTTTCACCTTTTCTGGATCCATCTTCAGCTCATTTGAAGAGATCACAAAACCCAAGTAAATGAGTTCTTTCTTCATAAAAGAGGACTTCTTCAGATTTATCAACAACTTCTCCTGTTGTAGTCTTCTCATCATGAGTGTCATGTGTCTCAAATGCTTCTCTTTTGTCTTTCTAAAGATCAGTATATCATCCAGATATACAACTACAAACTGGCCAATGAAATATTTTAGTATTTCATTCATCAATCTCATAAAAGTGCTTGTGGAATTCACTAAGCCAAATGGCATAACAAGCCACTCACACAAACCTTCATTTGTCTTAAAGGATGTCTTCCATTCATCACCCTCTCGAATTCTTATTTGTTGATATCAAAATTTCAAATCTATCTTAGAAAAGAAGTTTGATCCACTTAGACAGTCCATTAAATCATCCATTCTTGGAAAAGGAAATCTATACCTGATGGTGATCTTGTTTATGGCTCTTGAGTCTATGCACATTCTCCATCCTCCATCTTTATTTAGACTCAACACAGTTGGCACTGTGCATGGACTCAATCTCTCTCTGACCAATCCTTTGTCTAACAATTCCTGGACTTGGTTCTTTACCTACTCATTCTCTCGAGGTGTCAGTCTGTATGATGCTTTGTTTGGCAGACTTTCTCCTAGTATCACATCAATATGATGGATGATACTTTTGATGGGTGGTAATGAGTTAGGCAACTCATCCACCACTATGTCAGAAAAATTATCCAACAATTCCTATGCGATGGATCCGAAAGAACTCTCTGAACAAAACAACGATCGGAAAAGCCTTAGAACAGAAATTCCTTAATTTCTTCAGGAAAATCATCCATTGAAGTACTTGTAAGGACAACTCTAGGTTTCCTCACCACAACGAACTGCATATCCTTTCCTTTCTTGAGTTTTTTCAGGAATTCCTTCTCGCTCATGAGAAGTATTCTTGTGCTGGCTTCTTCTCTCACTTTCTTCTCCTCTATTGGAAACAACATGTGTGTCCTACCATTCTTCTCCAAAGTGTATGTATGCTTCCTCCCATCATGAATGACGTTCCTATCAAAATTCCATGGTCTTCCCAACAAAACATGGCATACATCCATGGGAATTACATCACATAGAATTTCATCTCTATATCCTCCTATCTTAAATTCAACCAATCATTGTTTAGTAACCGTTACCTTGTGTCCTTTCTACAACCACGAGAGTTTGTATGGATTTAGATGTGTAGTTTTCTCCAACTCCAATTTCTCCACCATTTCTGTGGATAATAAGTTGTCAGTACTCCCACTGTCAATTATCACCTTGCAGAATCTATCCTTAGTCTTGCAAACTATCCTGAAGAGAATGTTTCTCTGCACTGGCTTCTCAAATTATGCCTCTGGTTTTAAGAGAAATTTTCTCAACATCGGGGATGTTCCATCCTCCGCTCCTTCTACTTCAACATTCCTTCTCTGTGCTTCTGAAATGTGAGCTTCACCTTCTCCTTCTTTCTTTCTCTTGGGACATTCCCAAGAGTTATGTCCTAGCTTTCCATAGGTGTAACATCTCACTTCTCCTCCTCTGCCTCTTCCTATTCCTCTGGAAGAACTTCTTCCACCATCTTTTCTTCCTCGGGAACTTCCTCCTCTTTCCTAGTGACTTTGTGGTTTCTCAGTCTCATATTTGGATTTTTGTGCCTTGTCATAGGCAACTCCCTTGCCTTTGTTTGGAACTGGGCTTCTACCTCCACCTCACTGGCTTTGTTTTCTGGCCAACTTCTCCTCTACCTCCAGTGCAAACTAATAAGCATCCTCCATAGTCCTTATTGACATCATGCTGATATCATCCTGGATTTCATACCTCGAGTCATTTATATACCTGTAAAATTTTTCTTCATCTTTATCTCTTTGTCCAGTTCTGATGTTTAGCTTGTATAACTCCTCTATGTACTCTTTAATTGTCATACCCTTCTGTCTCAGGTTCTGCAATTTCCTGAACATATTGATCTGGTAATATTTGGGCATGACTTTTTCCTTCATCTTGGCTACCATTCTGTCCCAATTCTTTATCTTTTGTTTTCCCTTGCTTCTCCTCTCAACCTGTAGTTCATCCCACCACGGTGTAGCATGTCCTTTGAGTCTGGTGACAACATGTCTCACCCTTTTCTCCTCATCGAAGTCTTCATAGTCGAAATATTTATCCATGGATCATACCCAATCCAACAACTCTTCAACATCTAAATTGCCTTCATACATTGGGACCTCTATATTGGCTCTAGCTCGACAACATTCTCTCCTGCAACTTCTTCGACTTCTACTTCTTTTTTCTCTGCATCATTGATGTCTACAGCATCAGGTTCTCTTCTCTGCGCTGCCTCCATCGCCTCTAATCTTGCATGAAGTTCTCGCATCTCCCTTTCTACAACCCGATTGGCTAAAGGTTGTTCCACTCATCTCCTCAGTGGAATTGTGTTGACTATCTCTCACACACAGAGTGTAGCTTCAAGTTATTTTGTCTCCTTTATCTCCTTTTCCTAAAATCTACAGATAAAAATCAGTTCTTATACCACTTGGTGTAGTGCCCCCACCTCAGCAAGGTCTGTTGACCTCCCGGTATCTGGATCTTCTCAATCTTCGAGCTAGAGAAACTCTTCGATTCCAAGATGGAATCTTAAAGAAATATCCACAAGTCCTTTTCACGAAACTCCATTGTGCGAACAAGCACCATGGACAAGATTCTCTCACCCGAACACTGGCTGTGACCATGAGCCTAACCCAAAAGGCATTTTGCGATTTCGTGTGGTGGGTCTTTGCATGTGAATCACCCTGATTCTCCCAACCTTCGAAACCCCGAAAATATTTTAGCGTGTACTAGATCCTCCCCTATCTTTCTTCAATGTGAACATGGGCAGTGACCATGCACTTGAATGAAAGGTGCCTCGCGATTTCACGTTTCACGACTCTGGGGGTCTCCCTACCTCTGTTCTCCCGATAGTCAAAATCACGATGGAACTAGATCAACGTCCCAGATTCTTCCTTTGATCAACAGCTGTAATCAAGTCACGATTTTACCTCCATTCTCCTAATAGATGAAACCACAATGACAGTAGATCAACGGTCCATATCTTCTCTTCAATCAACGGTTGTGATCATGTTGGGTTTTTGCGTTTCATGACTTTAGGGGTCTCCCTACCTCCGTTCTCCCAATATCCGAAATCGTGATGGCACTAGATCAATGGTCCAGATCTTCTCCTTTGATCAATGGCTATGATCAAGTCTAGATTTCACGTTTCATGACTTTGCCTCTTCTGGAGTCCCTTCGACACTTAGTCAAATTCCAAATCTATGCATACCTTGCAGTAGATTCCTACGAAAGACTTGGTTCTTGCGGATGACTGCGCACGCCTTGAAGCACTCACTTTGCACTCCTTACAAAGGGAAAGTCTCGTGCTATCTCTTCTGAGCTTCATAATTGAAACAGATCCTGTCACACACTCCTTGTGTTCTATGTGCACACCTTGCACTCACTCAACAAAAGAGAAACAATTGAAACTCATACTAACATTCACAGTTTCATCCATTCATAACGAAATTCATTCATTTATGAAAACACAATAACAAAGAATAAAAAACAGTAACATCATCACGTATTTGGATCAATTTTCCTCTGTTATATTCATTTAGAAAATAAAAATGGCTACTACTATTCTCAAACAACAAATAAAACTCAAAAATTCATACTAACTCGCAACAGCCTTATTTGGCATACAAAACCTCTATTTATCTCAAAGGGTCCTTAGGGTTCCCCCCGAATACTCGTCTACTCAAAATGAAAACCTAACTGCTACCTAAGTTCAGTTACATTCAAGACTCGAAGTGAAACTCCTTGATTGCTCATGATCATTTCACCTCCAAGCATTTGATATTCTTTTGTTCTTCATCACCTCCCCAAAGGATTTGTAGTAACTCCCAGCGTTTGAGATTCCGAAATGATTCCCGAGCGTTGAGCTTTCCTACCATGTGTGCTCACTGACAATGTTGACGATGCTCCTACATCATAATCTAACCCCTGACCTCCAAGGGAATATTCCAATGACTTAGGAATATTCCTTCTACCAATGTGCCACATATGTGTGTTTGTTATAACAACCAACAATGTAATAGTTATGTTTAATCAATACAACCCGAGATTCTGGTGGGTGGTTTGGCCAACCTAGGATTATTTATTGGGAACACAAACCAATGCAGAGGATGCAGTGAGTGTAGTACATTACATAGAAATTCATTCCAAGTGAATATTTCCTCATTTTGCATGCAAGAGGGAACCTCTTTTGGGTTTGCCTCATTTTGCATGCCATTGAGTTCTTTGAGGGAAGTATAGGGTGTTTATACTCATTTTTCTCAAAATTTCGAGAGGAATATGATGATGATGTAAAAGTGTTGTGTATGAAAGTATTATCTCATTTTGTCATGTATGATACCCATAGTCTTGTTATGCATGCAAAAAGGGCGTTTTGGGTACCTATTCAGAACACAATCAAATTTATACTCATTTGTCTCAGAATTTCGAAAGGAATTTAGCGGTAACCTATGTTTCTAGGATTGAGTAGCATACTTGAAGGGTGTATTTAGAAAATTTCTATTTGTAATTCCATTCATTGTAATTTTGGCATTTGAGCATTAAAGAACAGTCTCACTGATTGAAAAGGGACCCAGAGACGTAGCCCTAAATGGGTGAACTTTGTTAAAAAAATGTTTATGTGCCATTTGAACTGTTGTTGATCTTATTTTACTTCATTTCTACATATTATTTC
>ML862027.1:8560-23792 GCA_009831015.1 Picea engelmannii
GACATCAATTACCTTGTTGGTGCCTCTCACTTCGAGCATAATCACCCAGAGGTGTGCCATCATGAGCCAAAAGCTCAATCCTACCATCATCCTTGCATGACGTTATGTACTCCTCCTCTAATGAGCTTGTAGAAGATTCAACATGCTGAAAGATAAATGTTGTGTACCAACTCCCATCTGAGCACTCTGCAACTTAATGACCCTCATAATGACACACAAACAAAACGGACTGAACCGTCTCACCTCCATCATTTGATATCGCCGCCAAAATACTTACCACCCCCTCCTACACTTGTATATGTGTACCATCTCCTCTAGCTATTTTATCAAGCGATAATGCCGACACGCGAGCTCAAGTCATCCCAACAACTAACACCCCATCCAACAAAAACACTATTATTAAATATAAAAAAAATAAAAATAATAACAACTCCTTAAAAAAATTTATATACATATATCTTCTTATGAAATGAAAAGTTGTTACAATAGACCTTTCTATTCAATCTCACACAAATAATAATTGATGCACAATTAAGATCATAATCTCGTACACATAATTGATGCACAATGAAGATACTTCATAAGAAAAACAACCCAACATATTCTTAAATCTAGGAGAATATATATATATATAAATAAAAGAAAGAGATTTTGGATATCTAGTATAAATAATAAAAATATAAAACATGGTAATAAAAAGGCTTCTTCAACGTTAAAGACGCGCCCTACGCGTATAACCTACAAAATCCAAGCAAAATATAATTTATTGCTATACATGGGTCTTCCATGATAAGAGACAAATATCATAGTAAGTGGGACAAACGCTTATGATTGATGGTATATAATATAATATATATTATATTATTACTATTATATGATATAATGAATTGAAATGTGTGATGTAGACGAGGGGTCGGTAGGTAGCATGGGAGAGGGAAAGAGGGAGGAACCAATGCAAGTTTCTATGCACTTTAGTGTATATGATACCAATTTATCCACATCGCCTGCACTGTATGGAAAGCTACACTAACCATTAAAATATATTTGATCCCTTTGTGATTGTGATTTTCCATGGTTGCAATTATATTTTAATGGTTAGTGTAGCTTTCCATAACTCCTTGCCACCATGGAAAATCAAAATCACAAAGGGATCAAATATATTTTAATGGTTAGTGTAGCTTTCCATACAGTGCACGCGATGTGGATAAATTGGTATCATATACACATATTTCATATTTGATCCCTTTGTGATTTTTCATGGTTGTAAGGAATATATATACTCCTTACAATCATGGAAAATCATTGTTTCAAAGTTTTATTCTTATTTTAATTTATATTTTCAATGATGGATTTTTCATGGTTGTAAGGAATATATATACTCCTTGCAACCATGGAAAATCATTGTTTCAAAGTTTTATTCTTATTTTAATTTATATTTTCAATGATGGAATCCTCATAACTATATTTTTTTTGTAATGCAAGAGTTTTTAAATAATTATATCTTCTTTATAATGTAAAAGTTTTTTAATATATTTTAGATGATAGTGAACATAAAGCATTAGTGAGGAGCCTGACTGCGAAGGCATTAAATCAGTTGAGGGTTTCCCTTCTTATCCCTTGTCCTGGGTGCCATGAGAAGAAGAGGAAGAGGGAGAGAAATAAGGTTATCCCTTACTTATTTCTTTCCCCGTCAAAGAGGCGTTGAGCTTCGCCTTTTTCCATAGTAATAGCAGGGGCCCCCCTTTCACTGTATTATGTAGGTCCTGACACGTTACAGTAATTCCCGTCGGGAAGAAACCATCCCGCCCCCTACCAGATGAGTCATTTTAAGTCGAGGAGTAGTTTTTTAATAATTATATCTTCTTTATAATGCAAAAGTTTTTTAATATATTTTAGATGATGTTCTCTTTTAAATATATTAGATTTTAGTTGCTTTGTAATGTAAGTCCTTTGTTTATATCTTTTCAATAATGGAATCTTCATAAATATATATTTTTTATAATGTAAGAGTTTTTAATATATTTTAGATAATGTTCTATTCTAAATATATTGGATTTTAGTGGCTTTGTAATGTAAGTTTTTTTTTTATGACATTAATTTGTTTTTTAGAGCTTGAAATCAAAGACTAATTTATATTTAGATGTTATCTTTACTATGAGATAATAGTGTAGTTATATTATATTTTTAAAGAATTACATGGTTGTTTCTAGGCTTTCATATTTTAGAAGGACCAAAGGAGTTTAGCCATTTTCTTCTAGGATGTGTTTGACTTGTGTCAATTGACTTTTTAAAGATAGTTTTCTAGAATGCTCAACACTATTAAATACATTATTCTTTCATTATACTGATAATTTGAATAAGAAGAGACCTCTTGTCTTTATTTTAGATTAGGGGCAAGTTTGTTAACTAAAAATAACTAAGATGTTAACAAGGTAGTTTCATGTTCATCATACACTTTTTCACAACTTTAAATATTATAAATATTTTTTCAATATAACATATTTTTCCTTATTCTATAAAACAATTTTTATAAAAAACATTTTGAAACAATTAATTTTTCTTTATTATTTTTTCATTATTTAAATTAAAATTCATTTCTCTATACAATCCATCTATAAAACTAAATTTATTTTTTAACATCATAAATCATTCGGTATGATTATATATAAAACTAAATTTATTTTTTAACATTATAAATCATTCAGTATGATTAATATATATATATATATATATATATATATATATATATATATATAAAATGAGGCGTAATAGAATTCAAATCATATTCTTTCACTCAAAGCAAGTTAGGAATGTTAACACAAAGTTAAATCATATTTAGCTTTGAATGCTAACACACTCTACCATGTTCTTTTCCGAGATGGTATTTGGCACAAGATAGTTATGGATAAATACTTAAAGCATTCAACTGTTATAAACTGGTTCATATCGGCTATTTACAAACAGAGATCAGCTTCCAGGATCTGGAATAATTTACTAAAGTCGGTTCACCTTTTAACTCACTGGCTTAGTTGGTTGTTGGGCTCGGGGCAGAAGATATCTACTGGTAAAGATTTTATACTGGGAGTGCGTGATAGATCTATGTTATCACGGGACCTTATAGATCATCTTCATAGGAAAGAGATTGAGGTACTTTCCGAAGCAAAGGTGGCTCAGGATTCAAATTGTCATGCAGGCAGATGGATCGGTAGCGAAGCGATGGGCCTAACTGGTAATCTTGCAATTGAATGGGATCATTACCAAAAAGAACTCATAGGGGTTGGTGTATCACTTGGAGATAATCTCGATCAATTAATGTGGACTGATGGTGATTCGTCAGGCATAATTTTAGTAAAAAATGTTTATTTGGCACTTATTTCTACATTGAATTTTCGACATTCGGCCACTTGGAAACAAAAAATATGGAAATGGGATATCCAATTAAAGATTAAACTATTTATATGGCTGGCAATTGCACAAAAGATTTTAACTTGGGACAGTTTACAAAAGAGAGGTTGGGAAGGACCCAACCTTTGTGTTTTATGCAAAGAAAACTCAGAGGATATTAATCATCTCTTTATAGATTGTAAGTTTACAAAAAATATCTAGGCAAGTTTACAATACACTCTGAAATTCAGAAGGATTTGGGAAGGAATGGATTTAACTGATTGCTTTTGTCAATGAATTGGGGCAAATCAGTATCTCCAACACTCGTAGTTATAACTTGTTGGTTTATATGGCTCGAGAGGAATAGATCCACCTTTGAAAATGCGATACCCTCTGCTCATTCAATTATATATAAGATTTTGGGTATGTATAAACCACATTCTTCACCTTCTATTTATGCTTATATAAAGGAATGTCTGATTCCATATGCAGAGGGCTCCTCCATTGCATTTTTTGATGGGGCAGCAAGAAGTGACAAGTTATCTTGTGGAGCGGAGGGTGTGATAAAAATTGTTGAAAATATTTTTTATAGGTGGCATCTAAATTGTGGCAAAGGTACTAATATGAAGGCTGAGCTCATGGGTATTTGGGCAACACTCACTTTAACCAACCATCTCTCTCTTCCCAGATTACAAGCCTTTGGTGACTCCAGAGTGATTATCGAGTGGCTCAATGACATAAGTAAGATAAATGTCTGCTCCATTGAAGGCTAGAAGGTTTGTACAAAAGCATTGATCAAGAAGTTCCACTTTATCAGTTTCCACCATCTTTATAGGGATTTCAACAAAGAGGCCGACAAGCTATCTAAAGAAGCTCTTCTGGTAGCTGAAGGAAGGATTTCATATTATCAGTGGGAGCCTGGAGGAGTAGGTCAAATGAAGCATATGTCAATTTTCTGATCTTATCTAGTTTAAGCCATGAACTATTTTTGTTTCTGTTCCGATCAAGCTTCGTTTTTCTATTATAATTTCCAGAAGGGAATGTATCTTTTTTAAAGTTTTCTTTCCGGGATGTTACTAAGGTATTCACTGTATAAATTGACTGAATATTTGATGCTTATATCTAGACATATTGTTTGGTTTTTGAACGATATCCTTAGATAATAATATGTAAAAAAAATTATATATGAATATAATTTTGAACCAATTTTCACTTGGAAAAAAGTTAGAAAATATTTACTTAGATAACAACTTTTATATAAAAATATAAATTAGAAAATACTCACCTACAAGACCACATTTAGAAATATATTTCAACGAATAAAGTTGTTGAAATAAGCTCTTCTTCCTTCTTCTTTTTTATGCCAAAAGTGGTAATGTCTAACTGCAATCATTTTAGGAAAATCTAATCTAATCTAACGGATTCCATCATATTTGTTTGTCCCTCATCTCATGGAATTTTTATTAAACCTTTTTCCATTTTTAACTAAGATATACGTTTGGGTGGATAGGAAATGAATTTATTTAATTTAAATCTTTTAACTTTATAATTCTTCTGTATATCGGACACGTATCCCACTCTTACTAGGGAGTCCATGAGACATAAGTGGATTCCAAGGTACATAGACCCTACAATAAGTAGACTCAAGGTACATAGACTCTGCAACATTTCTAATAACGTTACTTTTGATAGTCCAATATAATGTGTAGTTGTATATAAAATAGTTGCATTGATAATGGCATCAACTAAAAACAACACTCGCTAAAAGGCTTTTTAGCCCGTAGAAGACAAAAATCTTGCTACATGAAAGCAATTTCTCACTTGTGATGATGACATGGAATATCCTCACGAGTGATGATGGCATGGAATATCCAAATAGTTGAGCAAATGCATCATGATGATGACGGGGAATATATTTTGTTTTGTTGATGGACAGAGATGAAGGCAATGCAAACAAGTATAAGCAAATGAAAGATTTTTTTAAGTTGCAACAATAAAAGGTAACAAAGCAAACATGGTACATCACTAAGAAGAACTATTAAAAAACCAAACATAGCAAATGCATCATGATGATGACAGGGAATATATTTTGTTTTGTTGATGGACAGAGATGAAGGGAATGCAAACAAGTATAAGCAAATGAAAGATTTTTTTAAGTTGCAACAATAAAAGGTAACAAAGCAAACATGGTACATCACTAAGAAGAACTATTAAAAAACCAAACATGGGTTTAGAGCGGTTATGGTAATATATATGTGTGAGAGAGATCGTTTATTATTATTGTTATTATTTTATGGTTGGTAAACTTAATTTATATAAATGGTTTATGAAATTATTATGTTAGTGTGATGTTTTAATAATTTGTGTTAAGTTAAAGTAAATGTTAGTTATTATATAAAAAACAAATATTAACGATATATATAGTCATCATGATAAGAATTCCTCAAAGTTCTCAGTTTTTTAGAAGTCACATTTAGTGGTTGTTTTTCACCTCGTTTCACGAAATGATAACCTACTAGTAACACTACTTTTTGAGCTAGCCTTTTGACATTTTGAATCATCTTAGTTATAAAGCATCAACATTTTTAAATTTTTTGTTTTTCTTGGTTTAACATTTTTTTCAAGGTTTTTTTTTAACCTAAAATTTGACATTTTTTACTTTTTATAATTACTAATAATGTTATATGTCATTTATTCTTTTAAAGTTTTTTCATATAAAAAATTCATAATTTATTCAATATGAAAATAAAACTACTTACTATAGATGTGTCACAACATACCAAAATGACTCTATCTTCTTCTTCTAGATATCACAATATGTAAATCTAATATAGATCAAAACATTACTCCAACATCTAGTCTATAATTTATCCCTAATATCTTTATCTATATCAACACAAGTTCTTTGTGCTAATGCCTTAATGATATTAGAAAATTTAGTTCAAAAACCTTCAAAAACTATAACCAACGATTTTCAATGTTCTGACACACATGTATAAACAATAAAGAAACAAGGAATGCATTTTCATATTCAACCCTCATATGTGGAAAGTGTGTTTATACTACAACAAACCATCTTTTAATTTCAAAATTGACCATGATCCCTTGTTCATTGTAAGGCCCTCTTTTGATAATGAATCTACCCCTACATTTTTCTCACTATAGATATGATCGATGGGTAACAATGAGAATTCCTCTTTCATTATTTTCACTTGATAAAAAACAATGGTTAAGAATAATCTCTCCATCCTAAACTAATCATCCTTCCTCCAACTAATCACTACCAAGGAGTCACCAAACACTTATAAACTTGAGATTCCCTATTGTAATATCGACCTCAATAACAATTTTAGTGCCATCAATTCTACATAATTATGTGTGCCCTCACCCAAGCTTTAAATTTCAAATGGTAATTTTTTAAGAAGAAGAGTGTCCCTCCAACCCCTCCCTAAGTTGGTATTCCTTGACTCCCATCAAAATATCCCCATGGAGTCCCAATATCCAATTCAACAATGCCAAGGGGTTTGAATCTTTAAAGGAATTTTTAGTCCTTAAAAAAAAACTTGATCTAAGAGGACCACTAGAAAAGAAAAATATGTTTATCTTCCAAAATATCTAAATCTCTAACCAACCAAATGCCCCATAAAACTACTAAGGGGAGATATATGTGTTCTCTAAATTCTTTCTTCCCATGCCAAGCTTTGAAACACTCCTCCAAGAATCTCCTTTCCATCCTTCCCTTATTCTAGTGATTCCATCGATATCTAACGATACCAACCTTGCATAGGTACATTTAATGACTCATTCACTCACAAAGCTTTGCTAGTGGTGAATGGCCCAGCCGTAGTCTTTCTCCCGACGAGGAGTGGATAGACTCAAGGTGCTCTCATATTTCCTGCTCGAGGATGGAGTGATCTATATTAATTAGATGTGCATGTGAGGAAATAATCATCAACATAAATATAATATATAAATAATATATTTATAATATAATGTATAAATATATAAATAATCAATAATTAATAATTAATTAATTAATGAAAAGACAATAATGGAAAATGCATGTCCATTAATGGAAGGGTACTTCGCCCAACTATGTATATTGGGGCCCTCAGTTGTAATATATTATCTCATATGATATTTACTTACAATAATCTCTCATAAAGTTCACTAAGTCTTGTTGATATTTTTAGTGTGTAATTATTCCATGACAACAATAACATTCAAATCATAAGGAAATAATTATCAGATCTGAAAATTAGAAAAAAACGACATGGTATCAAAGCTAGTTAAAAATCTTTCAGTGCCAGAGCTAGCATAAGTCTTTTTGGAAACTAGTTAAAAGATTTCAATGTCAGATCTGCTTCAGATATTCTATTTTTTGCAATTGTATGGTCGTGGTTGCGAGTGACTTGTGCACACAAAGCGACCACATTCCATTTGATCTCAATTTTCCTAATTAGAGGGTGCGACCGCCTTAAGGATTGCACTACATAGTGCAACCAACTCTTTTTTGTCACACTCTGTTTCTCTACAAGATGGTGTTCAGTCTTAGAGTAGAAGACAAGATGGATGGTGCTACAAATTTCAAATCCTAGAAGACCAGGATACTCTTCATCCTGGATGAAAATGAGATTCAAAATTATATAAAACAAAATGTCTTAAAATGAGAAAGTGTTGAAGAGAAATCCATGAACAAGAAGAATGAAGCAAAGGCTAAGATGATCTTGATATATTTTCTAAAAGATCATTTGATTCCATGCATTGCTAAGTTGAAAATTGCCAAAGAAATGTTTGACGCCATGGTGGGATTGTTCGAGAGCAAGAACACTAGTAGGAAATTATCTTTGAGAAATCAACGTCGTGGTATCATGATGCCCAAATCAGATTCATTTGCAACTTATTTTATGAAAGTATCCTAGTTGAGAGATTAAATTAAGACTATTGGAGACACCATTGATGATGTAGAACTTGTTACAATGACTCTTAATGGATTGTCTTATTCATGGGAACCATTTGTTCAGAGCATTTATGGATGAGAGGATTTTCCCAAGTTTGTTTGGCTATGGATTGATTGTGTCCAAGAGGAGGCCAAAAAATTGTCCAAAAAAATATTTCAGAAACCACAGGATGAAGGAAGAAGGGGACGTTTATTGGATACAGCGAGACATCAAAGGCTTACATAATCTACATTCTAGGATAGCACTAGATAAAGGTCAGTTGGGATGTCACCTTTGATGAAGACACAACCTTTGGGAGGTCCAAAGAGTCTCACATGGAGATTGGTAGTGAGGAGAATGAGGCTTCGAAGGATGTGGGTTCAGGTCCCTCTTTTCCAATTGATCATCCTTTAGACTATCAGGAGAAATCAGTAGAGCCAGCTGAACTAGTGGACCTGCCTAGAGTCATTTTTCTAGAGACCATAAAGAGGTCAGTCTGGCTTCATGATACATTGCAGGATGCATAGAGGCATGTGAATCCCCATGGTACTTTCAGGAAAAGTATACACCCTAAAAAATTCTCGAGTTATATGGCATTAATGAGTCACATCATTGATTTTGAACCTTCCATTTATGAGGAGGCAGAAGGCCAACAAGTTTGGAGAGATGCCATGATGGAGGAATATTAGTCCATCATGAAGAATGATGTGTGGGAGATTGTGCCAAGACCTGAGTGGAATTCAATGGTGAATTCCAAGTGGATCTACAAGATCAAGAATGCAATAGATGACATCATCAAAAAGTAAAAAGTGAGGTTCATGGCAAGAGGGTTCTCCCAGAAAGAGGGAGTGGAATATGAGGAGACATTTTCTCTAGTCACCAGGTACACTTCCATCAAGACCATTATTACCATTACAACATTCATGGATTGGAGATTACACCAGATGGATATAAAGACTACATTCCTCAATGGTGTGATTGAGGAGGAAGTGTTCATAAAAAAACCTCAAGTCTTTGAGGTACATGGGAGGGAGTCTCATGTTTGTAGGCTGAAGAAGGCCTTGTATGGAATCAAGCAGGCACTCAGGGCATGGTACTCCAGGATTAATGGATACTTGATGATCTTGGGCTTAACCAAGAGTGAAGAAGATCCCAAACTTTACTACAAGTTTTTTTATGGTGATACTTTGATCTTGGTGTTATGCGTTGATGAATTGTTCCTTACGAGAGTAGATAGACTCATCGATTAGTGAAAGAGGGAGTTGGCCTCTGATTTCGATATGAAAGATCTTGTTTTGATGCATTATTTCTTGGGATTGGAGGTGTGGCAAAAACCAAGTAAGATATTTCTTGGACAATGGAAGTACACAGTTGAGATATTAAGCAGATTCAATATGATGAACTGGAAGTTCATGGCTACACCTATGATAACAAATCTGAAGAATCTGAGTGATTCCACTTTGAATTCAGATCTGGAGGATCCCACTATGTACAGGTAGCTAATTGGATCCTTGATGTACCTGGTTAACACCATGCCAGATATTTTCTTTGCAGTGAACACCCTGAGCTAGTTCATTGTTGAACAAAGGCACTTCCATTGGGTTGCATCAAAGCATGTGTTGAGGTACCTTCATGGTATGGTTGGATATGGTCTGAGATATGACTCAGGTGGTGAAGTGAGGATGCATTGATATACTAATCCTGACTAGATAGGGAGTGCAGTGGATAGAAAGAGCACCTCGAGGTGTTTCTTCAGCTTAGGATCAACTATGATAGACTGGTTTAGGAGGAAGCAGACTTATGTAGAACTCTGTACAACAAAAGTGGAGTATATTGCAACCAGTTTTGTAAGTCGCAAAGCATTATGGCTTCAAAAAATTCTTTCATGACTATTTGATCAAGAGCTAAAGACGACCTCAATACACTATGATAATTAAAGTTGTATCAAGCTTTAGAAAAATACAATATTTCATGACAAGTCGAAGCACATTGAGATCAAATATCACTTCATCCGAGACATGGTATAGAAGGGAGTAGTAAAGCTCTAGTACATATCCACAGATGAGCAAATTGTGGACATTCTCACTAAGCCTATTTCTAAGAAAACGTCTGTATACTTTAGAGACAAGATTGGCGTAATGCAAAATGTCTCCCTCCTTGAGAGGGAGTGTTGATGTTTCTCCAGTTAGAAGCATCGGGCATACATTCTCCCATATTGGTCATGCTTATTTGACCAAGGGGAATGACTCATTCACTCACTGAGCTTTGTTAGTGGTGAATGGCCTAGTCGTAGTCTTTCTCCCAACGAGGAGTGGATAGAATCGAGGTATTTTCACATTGCCTACTCTAGGATGGCGTGATATATATTATTTAGACATGCATGTGAGGAAATAATCATCAACATAAATAAAATATATTCATAATATAATGTATAACTATATAAATAATCAATAATTGATAATTAATAATAAATCAATTAATGAAAAGACAATAATGGAAAAGACATGTCCATTAAAGAAAGGACACTCCACGCAATTATATATATCAAGGTCCTCAATTGTAATATATTATCTCATATAATATTTACTTACAATAACCTTTCATCAAGTTCACTAAGTCTTGTTGAGATTTTGATTTTCCATAGTTGCAAGGAGTTATATATATTTTCCTTGCAACCATGGAAAATCAAAATCACAAAAGGATCAAATATATTTTAATGATTAGTGTAGCTTTCCATACAATGTATGCGATGTGGATAAATTGGTATCATATACATATATTATATATTTCATATTTGACCTCTGTGATTTTCCATGGTTGCAAGGAGTATACATATATAGATATTTATTTGATTAATTTTTAATATTTTATTTCAATGGTATGATTGGTTGTTTCAAGTTTTATTCTTATTTTAATTTATATTTTTTCAATGATGGAATCTTCATAAATATATCTTCTATGTAATACAAGAGTTTTTTAATATATTTTAGACATATATAGATATTTATTTGATTAATTTTTAATATTTTATTTCAATGATATGATTGGTTGTTTCAAAGTTTTATTCTTATTTTAATTTATATTTTTTCAATGATGGAATCTTCATAAATATATCTGAGTTTTTTAATATATGTTTTCTTTTAAATATATTGGATTTTAGTTGCTTTGTAATGTAAGTCATCTATTTATATCTTTTCAATGATGAAATCCTCATAAATATATCTTCTCTCTAATGCAAGAGTTTTTTAACATATAACATATTTTAGATGATGTTTTCTTCTAAATATATTGGATTTTAGTTGCTTTGTAATGTAAGTCCTTTAATTGTTCCCAATAGTTTAATTTTGTATTGAAATTGATTACTATATTTTTTAAAACATCATATCAATCTAATTTGTTCTTTGGAGTTTTTTAATATATTTTAGATGATGTTCTTTTCTGAATATATTGGATTTTAGTTGCTTTGTAATGTGAGTTTTCTAATGTAGTTTTGGACCTTGTTTTTAATAGTTTTGTATTAAAATTGATTATTATATTTTTTAAGAACATCATATCAATCTAATTTGTTCTTTAGAGTTTGAAACCAAAGAGCAATTTATATTTAGATATTTTTCTTTTTATGAGATAATAGTGTAGTTATATTATTTCTTTAAAAAATTGCATGTGTTAGGGTTTCATATTTTATAAGGACCAAAGGAGTTTAGCCATTTTCTTTTAGGATGTGTTTGACTTGTGTCAATGATTTTTTAAAAATAGTTTTTTAGAATGCTCCATACTAGATTAAATATATTCTTCTTTCATTATACTAATAATTTGAATAAGAAGAGACCCCTGGTCTATATCTTAGAATAGGGGCAAGTTTGTTAACTAAAAACAACTAAGATGTTGACCAGGTAGCTTCATGTCTATCATACACTTTTTTACAATTTTAAATATTATAAATATTTTTTCAATATAACATGTTTCTCTTTATTTTATAAAACAATTTTTATAAAAAAATATTTTGAAATTATTATAAAAAACATTTTGAAACAATTGATTTTTTTTTTATCCAATTTTTCATTATTTAAATTAAAATTGTTTCTCAATATAATCCATCTATAAAACTAAATTTATTTTTTAACATCATAAATCATTCATGATTAATATTGATATATATAAAATTAAAATGAAGCGAAGTATAATTCAAATGATATTCTTTCACTCAAAGCAAGTTAGGGAATGTTTAGCTAGAGAACAACTTTTAAAAATATCAGTTAGAAAATACTTACCTAGGAGACACCATTTAGAAATATATTTCAACGAATAAAGTTGTTGAAATAAGCTTTTTTATGCCAAAAGTGGTCATGTCTAACTGCAATCATTTTAGGGAAATCTAATCTAATCTAACGGATTTGATCATATTTGTTTGTCCCTCATCTCATGGAATTTTTATTAAACCTTTTCCATTTTTAACTAAGATATAAGTTTGAGTGGCCATTTTTAACTAAGATATAAGTTTGAGTGGAGTTACTTTAGGAAATGAATTTATTTAATTTAAATCTTTTAACTTTATAATTCTTCTGTATATCGGACACGTATCCCACTCTTACTAGGGAGTCCATGAGACATAAGTAGATTCCAAGGTACATAGACCCTACAACATCTGTAAAAGGGTAGGGAGTCCATGAGACATAAGTAGATTCCAAGGTACATAGACCCTGCTACATCTCTAATAACATTACTTTTGATAATGGCATCAACTAAAAACAACACTCGCTAAAAGGCCTTTAGCCCGTAGAAGACAAAAATCTTGCTACATGAAAGCAATTTCTCACTTGTGATGATGACATGGAATATCCTCACTTGTGATGATGACATGGAATATCCAAATAGTTGAGCAAATGCATCATGATGATGACAGGGAATATATCTAAGTTTTGTTGATGGACAGAGATGAAGGGAATGCAAACAAGTATGAGCAAATGAAGATTTTTTTAAGTTGCAAGGTAACAAATCAAACATGGTACATCACTAAGAAGAACTATTAAAAAAAACCAAACATGGGTTTAGAGTGGTTATGGTAATATATATGTGTGAGAGAGATTGTTTATTATTGTTGTTATTATTTCATGGTTGGTAAACTTAATTTATATAAATAGTTTATGAAATTATTATGTTAGTGTTTTGTTTTAATAATTTGTGTTAAGTTAAAGTAAATGTTAGCTATCACATAAAAAATTATTAATGATAGATATAGTTATTAACATGACAAGAATTGTTCAAAGTTCTATTTTTTTAAGGTCACATTTAGTGGTTGTTTTTCACGTCGTTTCACAGAGTGATAACCTATTAGTAACACAATTTTTTGAGGTAGCTTTTTGAAATTTTGAATCATCTTAGTTATAAAGCATCAATATTTTTAAAAATTTTGTTTTCCTTGGTTTTACATTTTTTTCAAGGTTTTTTTTTTAACCTAAAATTTGACATTTTTTACTTTTTAAAATTACTAATAATGTTATATGTCATTTATTTTTTTAAACTTTTTTCATAGAAAACATTCATAATTTATTCAATATGAAAAAAAAACTACTTACTATAGATGCATCACAACATACCAAAATGACTCTATCTTCTTCTTCTAGATATCACAATATCTAAATCAAATATAGATCAAAACATTACTCCAACATCTAGTCTATCATCTATCCCTAATATCTTTCTCTATATCAACATAAGTTCTTTGTGCTAATGCCTTAATGATATTAGAAAATTTACTTCAAAAACCTTAAAAAACTATAACCAACAGTTTTCAATGTTCTGACACACATGTATAAACAATAAAGAAACACGGAATGCATTTTCATATTCAACCCTCATATGTGGAAAGTGTGTTTATACCACAACATACCATCTTTTAATTTCAAAATTGACCATGATCCCTTGTTCATTGTAAGGTCCTCCTTTGATAATGAATCTACCCCTACATTTTTCTCGCTATAGATATGATCGATGGGTAACAATGAGAATTCCTCTTTCATTATTTTCACTTGATTAAAAAAATGGTTAAGAATAATCTCTACATCCTAAACTTATCCTTCCTCCAACTAATCACTACCAAGGAGTCACCAAACACTTATAAACTCGAGATGCCCTATTGTAATATCAACCTCAATAACAATTTTAGTGCCATCAATTCTACATAATTATTTGTGCCCTCACCCAAGCTTTGAATTTCAAATGGTAATTTTCTGACAAGAAGAGTGTCCCTCCAACCCCTTTGTAAATTGGTATTCCTTGATTCCCATCAAAATATCCCCACAGAGTCACAATATCTAATTCAACAATGCCAAGAGGTTTGAATCTTTAAAGGAATTTTTAGTCCTTGAAAAAAAACTTGATCTAAGAGGACCACTAGAAAAACAGAATATTTTCGGGGTGGCAGGAGCGGGAGGGGTCATAATATGCCCAAGAGGAATCCAAGTGCTCTCTTTTCATTGGAATCTGGGTATCACAACTAATAACCAAGATGAAGCCTATGCCCTCTATCAAGGCCTCCACCTCGCCCAAAGCCTAAACATTCACTCCCTCCAGGTGATTGGGGACTCCAAAATAATCATAGGTCATGTTTGGAAAAGATCCCACCCTACAAATGTCCACTTAAACACCATTATACAAAGAATTTTGACAGCACTCAACCTCTATCATAATATCTCTCTCTTTCATGTTCTTCGTCGAAATAATCAATTGGCAGACGCCCAAGGAAACTTGGAAATTGACCTGGAGCAAGGCTCATTAGTAGTTAATGGACACACTCTCTACAAGCCCATTCCATGAAGTTTTTTTCCCGAAATTCAGTCCCTCTGCCCACCCAGGGCGAGGTGGTGATTTGGACCTTGGTCGGGATCGCGTACCCTCTCCTCAGCGAG
>WSFP011415643.1:0-23792 GCA_009831015.1 Picea engelmannii
GAAGAACCCACAACAAAATCCTGAAAATTAGGGATCAGGATGGGATCGAAAGAGAATCCCACAAGGAAATTGAAAATACACTGGTCAATCACTTCAAGGGGATAGCCCAGGAACCCAATCAAGACAGAACTGAGGCCATACAAAGGATAACTCAACACATCCCCATGCTGGTCACTGAGGAACAAAATATCAATCTAAACCAACCCATAAGAAAGGAGGAAATCGACCAAGTGATCCAGGAGATGCCTAATGGAAAGGCACCAGGTCCAGATGGTTTCACAGTGGAATTTTTCAAAGCCTGTTGGGAAGTGGTTAAACAAGACATTTATGGGGTGGTGGAAGACTCCAGACGCTCGACATCCATCTTGAAAGCGTTAAATGCCACAATGATCACGCTAATCCCAAAAGAAAATGAAGCAAGGACCCCAGATCGCTACAGGCCTATAGCTTTATGCAATGTAGTGTACAAGATAATCTCCAAAGTCATATCCAATCGATTGAAACCTCTCCTACCCACACTGATTTCACAGGAACAGGCGGGTTTCGTAGAAGGAAGACAAATATTGGACAACATCATCCATGCCCATGAGCTTATACGCACGCTGAAAAGCCAAAGGAGACGGGGGATGATAATCCAACTTGACCTGGCGAAGGCTTACGACAAAATTAGTTGGTACTATATGGCCAAGATGTTGGAAGCCTTTGGGTTTGAACAACAATGGATCATTTGGATTGTCAATCTAGTCTCAATGACAAGCTACTCTCTTCTAATCAATGGATCCCCAACAAAATCCTTCTGGCCTTCGAGAGGCATTAGACAAGGAGACCCACTATCCCCCTTCCTGTTCATTTTGATGATGGAAGATCTCAACAAAAGCATAAAAAGCGCAACTGCAGCAAGAGAACTAAAAGGCATCAAACCTTTCGAAAACTATCCAACCTCCACACACTAACAGTTCGTTGATGGCACCCTACTCCATGGCACATCCACGGTCAAGTAAGAAAAAACCTAAAAAAGAATCTTAGAAGACTTTGGGGAAGCCTCTGGGGTAGAGATCAACCATTCCAAATCCATGATCTACTTCTTTAACACAAATCCTGCAATTCAAAGAAACCTGGCCAACATTTTGGGGTTTGAACGCAAAACGCTCCCAACGAAATACTTGGGAATCCCCCTAACGGACAAAGCATGCAAAATGGCAACGTGGGAAGGAGTGATCAATAAACTGCATGAGAGGGTAAAAAATTGGACTTACAGATCTCTCAACTTGGCAGGGAGGCGTATCCTCACCAAAGCAGTTCTACAAGTAATTCCGGCGTATATGATGTCAATGTCTCTAACTCCCAAAGGAATACTACAAAAGATAAGAGCCATTCAAAGAGATTTCCTATGGAGAGGTGCGGAAAATAAAAAGAAATGGGCCCTGGTAGCCTGGGAGAAGGTATGCATACCAAAAGGCAAACGAGGTATGGGGTTACAAGATCCACAGGTAACCAACGAAGCCTACAGGGAAAAACTCTGGTGGAGATGGGTGAAGGACAACTCAATACCATGGGCAAACCTCTGGAAGGCAAAGTATGCCCCGAACATCAACGATCAAGATCGAATCTGATTCATGGGCACAAGGGAGGGATCAACCATCTAGAATATAGCCTAGCGCAACAAGAACTGGATCCATAAACATAGCCTCTGGGAAGTCAGGAATGGTAAACCAACCAGATTCTGGGAGGACGTGTGGCAACAAGAACCCAAAATGAAAAATTCAGACAGGGAGGAGCTACAACAGGAAATGACAACACAATGCAAAACAAAAATCCATCACTATCGGAAGAAAAGAAATGATAGCAATAGATGGAAGACCTAGGATAAAATCAACCCACAAAATAGAGACCGTATCACAAATCTAACGAAAGAGGTGGAAGAGGAACTGGGGAAAGGGAAAATTGCAGTCTCATAGGATGAGGACCAATTAAGGTGGGGCAGGGAAAATGGCGGGGAATTCAACTTAAAAGAAACACAGTATTACATCGCAGACCAGGATCAAGAGGATTCGATGCAACAATGGGGAAAGATTTGGCGCAACCCCAATGGCCAAAAGTCAAACTGTTCGAATGGTTAGTTCTCCACAATAGAATTCTAACCTTGGAAAATCTCAGGAAAAGGGGTTATATAGGTCCATCTCGCTGCCAACTCTGCTAAGCTAAGGAGGAAACAACCAATCACCTCCTCGATGAGTGCAGTTACACAACAGAGATATGGGATATGGCGACCGACATCTATCGCCAGTCCAATAGGATCCGGGGCAACATCAGCGCAACCATCAACAATTGGAATGGGATTTATAGCGAAAATGAAATGGTGAACCTCTGCTGGAAAATAACGTCGGGGATGATCATCTGGGAAATATGGAAAGAAAGGAACTGACACATCTTAAGGAATGAAAGCCTACCGGAAGGAAAGCTCAAGGATGCCATAATCTCACAAATACGAGAAACGGTGCAGAGTCGCAACTACAAGAAGGAAAAACGCAACTCACTGACCAGGACGCCTGCATCCTAAAAAAATTTCACCTAAAAGATGGGCGTAATGGCACAACGGTTGGGTGGGAGACGCAACTCCAAATAGGAGACCGCAATTGGACCCCCCCCCGTTAGGGTCCCTCAAATTAAATTTTGATGGGGCGACAAAAGGAAACCCAGGAGTGGCAGGGATGGGAGGGGTGATCAGAGACAGTGGTGGCAACATCATCCAGTTGTACACTGGGATTATGGGAAACTCAACCAACAAAGTAGCGGGATTTGGAACCCTGGAGCTTGGCCTTGAAATCCTAAGGTGCGAAAGGATGACAAACACTATCATGGAAGGTGACTCCACCCTGGTCATCAACACGACGAAGAGACTCCAGAATGGCACCGGAGTGGGAAATGTTCAGAGAAACTAGTGCTTGGCCCTTTCCCTACAGAAAATCCAGGAGCATCTGAAAACTCTGAACACAGTAGAGTTGCGTTGGGTCCACAGGTCAGTGAATGGTCTGGCGGACAAACTAGTCAACGAGGGGGTAGATAAGGAATGTCCGGAACTAGACACTACCTGGATCAACATCCCGAATGGACAACTCATAATAGACTGTATCCACCTAGTGACAAAATACTGTGAAGGCAGTTTAAGCAAGGAAGGTCACATCGAGAAGGGCAACGCAAGGCCCAGCGACAGGCACACAGGACCCAGGCAGGATATGATTGCCGAACACCCGGTCACCAATTATCATGCAGGATCAACATAAACAACAGGTGGGAGTACGACAACAAGACCCTTGTGACAAAAAGAGGAGCGGGGAAAGCACGAGGGAAAGTACAGACGACAAACCTCATGCAATGAATGGTGTAATGCATGAGGGAGTGACATGGTCCATAATCGATCCCCCATGCCAAAGTACATGTACGAAGAGAAGCACAGTAGGATCTCAAAGGAGCAGGGGCAGGGACATGCATAGGGATAAAAGGTGAGTCATCATGATCATACGAGCCACAACGGGGATAAAGGATGGGAGTGATTACCACTACGGGCAAGCCATGATGGGGAGGACAAACTCGCAACAGGAGAAGGTCAATAAGAGGAATGACAACATAAATAGATGCAAACAGAAGGAGAGAAACATCATGGACTACCATAGATACAAGGGCGGGGAAAGGAAGAATCCCTGTGAAGTGAGATACTTGATGAATAACCAACAAAGGAGCTGCGACAGACCAAGCGAGATGGTGAGAATGAAGCGAACACACAGGAAGAGGAACCCCCTTTGAAAGGAAGTCTTGAATAGTCCACGACAGGTGTCAAGAATGGAACAAGCAACACAATATGCGAAGGGCACCTTCCATACTCTAGTAGCGCCGAAAGGAAAAGAGACCATTACATGCTGGGAAAAGGAAATAAAAGAAAAACGCAAAGACAAAGCATGGGATGCACTTGCACAGGAAGCAGATTGGGTAACTGATCCGGGGGCCATGCAGCCTAGGGAAACCCTATACCATAAAACAATGGAGATGGCGTGGCTAACTAAGATGATGATCGACAAAGTGAGTTCAGAAACGGGAGATGCCAGACGAGAGGATAACAAGGAACTCAAGAAAATGTTGGACGAAATCCTGAGTCACCTCGACAGTTTGGAAACTATTACCAAACTGTTAGTTGAGGTCGAGAAGGATCAAGAATCCAAGCTGGAGCGGTTGGCTGCTTAATTTCACCTCTATCTGCGCTATGTCCACCACATGGATATCACACCAGCCGATGGAAACGGTGTGCCAGCCCACATCGGGAAGACTCGAACGATCCCCCAGAAGGAGGATAACAAGAGCTAGGCAGATGGCAGGAAGAAACACATCATTGTCCTGGACTAGTGAATGGTTAATCGAATGGTTAGGAAGGCCACTATCCTCTCGGTCTTAGCAGGTTGACACAACATCTGTTTTTTTATGTCTGTGTTGCTTTTCCTTTTCAAACTGGTTATGGTGGGACTAGCCTGGTTTCCCCTGGTGGCAGACCAATCCCACCCCTCGTATATATCAGTAAGCGCAACTTGGGAACCCCTGGTATGGTTTCCTACTAGGCAGACCAAGAGGCCCCCCTTTTTTGTATCATAATCCTTTTTCATTAATACAACTTCTTACACTCACTTACAAAAAAAAAGATTAATATAATTTACTTTTAACCTGCCCAAACTTTAATTAATAACATAAGACATATCTTTACCTATTTATATAACTTATTTTCTTTTTTGGTTGAGTTTGATATTCATGCATTATTATAGTATAAAAAACAAAATGTTGAATTAGAGATTTTGAGACTTGTATTAATTATGGGAATACAAAAAAATATGACCAAATTACAATTAAGAGAAAGTTAAAATATCACAAATATTTTATAAATGCTAATTGAGCTTATCATAACCATTTTTAATTGTTCATTATGAACTTATGAACAAAAACAATATTCTCGAAATGAGGACCAATTCTCACATCGTACTTTCAAGTAAACTAGTTTGTAAAATTGTGATACAAAATAAGGTTGAAGATTAATATAATTTACTTTTAACTTGCCCAAACATTAATTAATAACATAAGACACATTTTTACCCTTTTTAATAACTTATTTACTTTTCAAGACCTCTTAGCTACAAAAACATGATAAACTTGGTATTTTAGTTTGTAAAATTGTGATACAAATTAAGATTGAAGATTAATATAATTTACTTTTAACTTTCCCAAACTTTAATTAATAACATAAAACATGTCTTTACCCTTTTTTATAACTTATTTATTTTTCAAGACCTCTTAACTACAAAAACATGATAAACTTGGTATTTTCATTTTCATCATGTTCAAATATAAAAATGACAACATAATAACTAAATTTGAAGTGTTGTAATCTAACCTATTTAAATCTACCATTTGTAATATGTACAATTAATACATCAAAACATTTCTAAGAGTCAGGTATAAGAAGTTTTGATGCTAATTTCACTTGTTTTAGACATGAGCACTTTATTTTAGATATATTAAAAAATAAAGTACTTAATTAAGAGTATTTTACTTTATGGAGAAAATTATATAACATGACCTAACATCAACATATAAATTAAGTACATCAACATGTACAAAAAAATGTTATATATCTGGTCCACAACACAAATAACTGCTATAACTACATATCTAGTCGTAGTCTCTCAAGAGAAGCATGTTGTGGAGGAATAGGTGATGCGCCCTGCTCATCCGGGCGAGGTGAAGGAGGATGCGGAGGAGGAGTTACTGAAGCATAAGCGCCATCACCACCTTGATCAACATTACCACCCTGATCTGCAAAATCACCACCCTGATCTGCAAGATCGCCATGATCACCTGCATCCTGATCAACATTAGCACCCGAAGGACGAGGAGGAGGTACTAAAGAAGAAGGGCCAGTATCACCATCCTGATGATCAACATAATCACCTAGAGGAGGACTAGGAGGAGGTACTGAAGCAGAAGCGCCGCCATCACCACCCTAATGATCATCATCACCACCCTCATCATCATCAGTGTTGGAGGACGAGCCATCCCTCATCCCTATAAACTATTATTTGTTGCTACAAATTAGGGACAACAAGCTTAAGTTGCTGGTCCATACTAACATATATCATTGCAAGGTGTCTTTCTTTGTGTCTCGGGAAGGTACAATCATCCGGAGAAGTACTACACCTTTGGGGAAACACTTGTTAGGTTTACAAGGCATCTCTTTCCACTTCTCATTCCACTTAGATTTGACTTCTAGGGGTTCCACTTTCATCATCCATCCATCTACATCTCATTCCCTCTAGGGTCACCGAGATCTCCTCCCTAGAGTGACCTAGTCACCCTTGAAGTGCGGGACCTACATCGAAGTGAAATTGGGTGTAGGATTTCCTAGTTCTAGCACTTACTTTTGTGGTTGGGTCGGGCTTTTCCCAACCTACAACTTGTGCTATAACAAGAAGCAAGAGAGAAAATATATGTTCTATTGTCTTGAATCATTTCGTCACGAGCTCTAAGAATCCTCATGAGTTCTTGCAAATCCTCATGGTACATAATGTATAATCCAAAACCAAAAGGAAAATCCACAAGTGAAATTTGTATCTTAGTAATTTGATAGACCCATAGCCCATAACCTAAGGATTCTTGTAAAAAACCAACACAAATCTCAGAGTAACAACACCAAAAATCAAATGACTAGAGAAGGGTGAAATCAAATTTAGAGGTTTAAATTTCACAAACAGAGCAACCAAAAAACATCTCCCCTAAATTATATAAATAACTCCACACCAACTATAACAAAGTATCTCCAACGAAATATCATTCAAATCATGAAGACCAAGTAAACTCAAAATACACAGAATATGCAAAGTGGCAAAAGACCAATCAATGACATGTAAACTAGAGCAAATTTTGGGTGGAGGCTAACCAAGCATAGAGGCTTCCGATGATCCTTTCACCACGCTAGAGGCTAATGCTCCATTATCCCACCTCTACTGGGATGAATGATACCTCTGCATTCAAATTCTAACATCTCAAGAGCTTGAGCATGTGTGAGGGGAGCTCAGGTCTCATCATGTTTATTGTCTTGCATTGGAAGTGGGACTGACGCTTGATAGACATGTGGTATAGTAACTCCATGGTACTTGTCATTAATTACATAATGGTTGATTAGGGTATGGTTTGAGTGGTTAATGAACCATTAACCCTAAATTCCCCATTTTTTTGTCCTATTGCCTCAATGGATAACAAATCTCCTTTTCAATTATAACCCTATAAGACTTGAGAAAAGGAGATTTTTGAAATCTTATGACGTCTTGTTGAGCATATTCTAGAATATAGGCAAGTTTGTAGTCAGTTAGGCGAGAATTCTTGTGCATCAACTAAATGATTGTGCTAGAGTCTCCCACTACTATTAGAATTTGAATTTGCGCATCCAACACTAACTGCAACCCTTGGAGTAATGCATATACTTATGCTTGGTTATTGGATGAAATCATGAATCCCTAGGCATATGATAATTATGTTTTTCCTTTGGGATCAATGAGGATACCCCTTGCACTTGCCACCCCTTACTTCTCTATTTTATCCTTTTTTTTTATGACTGTTGGAATCGACAACTAGGCGGTCTTGTACTCGCGTGACACAAGGTTGATTCCAACTACTACCATTATAACATCCAGGCGCCATACACATGCCCCTCCCGCATGCACGGGTAAATCAGGGGGATTTGAACTCGGAACCTCTTCGAACATAACACTTCATATCACGACACTTTCCAATCAAGATGCCCCCGGGGGCTCCTTCTCTATTTTATCCTTACTTGTAAAGAATTATTTATATTTCTTAATTGGATATTGGTTTATGGATACATGACCATCTCAACTACTTATTCGCAACACAACAAACGAATGGTCCAAATTTGTAACCATTCATCCTTTGTTGATATTTATATTCGACAAGTGACATTTTATTTGGTAACCAGTAATGGAGAGTGATTGAAGTTGATTGGGACTGGGGAATTTTATTCACTACTCACAATTTCAAACTCAACAACAAATACAATCTATATATGATGTATTGCATTGAAGTTTGAGGCTCATGACAATGAAGTTCTTAAATGTAAACTCAAAGTAGACAACATTTTGGACGTTTTTATTATCAAATTCATATATGCTTGAGATTGGTTTGTTTTGTGTACCAAGTCTGTTATGCAATCATGTCTACTATTCACGTGCTAGATACAAAAATTATTCACTTGATAGATATCAAAATTATTCACCTACTAGATATAAAAATATGCAACTAAATCTATCATCATTGACAAAACTAATGATAGTGGGTCTGAGTGGGTTTAGTTCGATATATCGGTTTATAGACTAGGAAATGTGTTTCTTTTATTGTAATTACTTGCATCACAACTTGAAAATGCAGTAAACAAGACTCTTGTATTAAGACAACTTTTGGAATTCATTATTCTTTGCCTAGGCAATATCTTTCACGTTTCTTAGCTTTTATTAAGCATTTTGCAATTTTTTTTTTGTTATTTGCTTGTTTTAACTTTTGACTCTTATTTCTCCTTGATTTCTCAACTCAACATTAGAGTTTTTGGGTGTTGTTTAGCAAACCCAACCGACAAACATAGCTCCCCAAAATCCATTGTTAATTGTTGCAATGCCTTCTATCCAAACAACTAATGAGACACAAGCATCAAAGTCTATCGTTGTTAGTTTAACAATTTTCTTGTGTGAGATTCATGGTAGTTGAAGCACAACATCTAAACAGGGATTTGGTTCTTTCTAGTACATGGTTGTACTTTTTAATTTTGTGTTGCTTGCCCAATAAACATGTCTAGATATTCTTCAAACAAGATAAGTGTAGCATAGATTTAAAAAAATAAGGTAGAGATTTGTTGCTTTTCAACTCTCTCTTTTTAAATATTTTTATTTTGTTAAATTTAAATCATACATTGGTTTTTAAGCTTTTATTCTTAGGTTAACAAAAAAATCAGTATTTTAAAAAGTTTATATTAGTGGCTCTTTTTCAATCCCACTACTATGTCTATAATATTAATGCTAGTTTGGGTTCAACTCCTAAATCCATCCCTTCATTTTCTTGATTTATCCATTTTTAAAGATACCAATGATATTTTGGGCAATTACATACAAACAAATTTAGAACAAGTTCAATTGGGTTTGTACACATGTACTAGAATATGTGTAGAGATTGACATTGGCCATTTTTCCTGAACAAGAATCTCCTACATTGGAACAATTTTAGATGGGTTCAAGTTCTAAATTATGAGAATAACACTTTTTGGTGTTCGATTTGCCAATAAATAGGACATCTTTAGAATTATTGTTTTCAAGCACATCCCTACTAAAAAATGAACAAAAGACATAAATCTAAACAAAAAATATGGCAAACACGTGAGCAACAATATTCGAAGGATGACAATGCCTAGATCATTGTCAGTTCACGAACTATTGATTTAGAAAATGAGAGTATTGTTCATCTATAAGTGTTAAATGAGGAACTATATCCTCCCTTTCAGGGTAGAGAAGAAGACATGAATATCGGGCTTTGCTCCTCAAGTATCTATACATGAATCCCCTCCAAGGGGAGTGAAGAGACTTCATGAAACCAACACCTCTAATTTCGATAAGGAATTAGTTCCCTCGATGAATCTTGACCTCCCACCTTCTAAATTGCAGTTAGTCACTACAAAACCTTATTTTGAGAGGTGGCATGAGGTTAAAAAGAAGAAAGGGAAAAAGGGTAGGATTGAGGATTATTTTGTAAAGAGGTAGAAATGAATTTGTATATTTATTATGTATTTTTAATCTTGTAAGCACAATGTACACCTTAAAAGTATAATTTCAATTAAATTTTTGAATAGAAATAATAATTTTGTCTTTGGAAAAAATAGTAGCGACTCTATTTAAATCGCTAATATAATGATGGATTATTTGAAAGTTAATAGTGCTTGGTCTCCCTTCCTCCACCATGTGTTATACTCGTATATATAAATAATAACTAGTGACCAAGAGCAGTTAGTGGGAAAAAATATTGTCTTTAGTGCTTGTCAAGTCATCAATTCAAACCAAACTAATAATGGTTGTAAGTTTTTTTTGCTTAACAATAACTGGAAAATTTTGTATTAAAAATAGCCGCAACAAAGCTCACAACAAGAAGGTACATAAAAAATGACACTATTCTTTAGTTTACAGACCCATAGGAGATTACAATTTGGTATACAACTAAAAGTTAGTATATACTTTAAATACAAAATGCTCAAATCAAAATGAGAGGTGTAGAATCTACAATAGATACCAAGTTATTTAACAACTTTGAAAAACATAGCAAAAGATGACTAGGAAGACCAAACAAATGGTGAACTCATCCCTGAACATCGGTTAGATTGTCTAGTTTTATTGTTGAAGCTAATTCCCGTGTGAATTGATGAGTCGGGGCTAGTTCTCTTGGCAAATCGCGCTTTAAAGAAGAAGGGAGGGCCATGGAACCAATGCCTTTATGACTTTTCTTAATTAAGTGGGAAACTACTCATCGGAGATCAACTAATTTAGATTCAAGACCGAAAATGTGTTTCTTCTGTTGCAATAATATATCCATGAAGACTTCCTCAAAGGGAGTAGAGTTTGTTCCGTTATCCTTCAGTTTTCCTTGAATTATGAGAATTAGAATCTCATAATGGCCCACTGTCTCCTCATGTCACTTGAGATCTTGCTTGGTATCCTACAACTCCTTATAGTCCGTTAGTTCTATGCTCCAGGTTTGAAAACCAGATTGAGGAGTAGAGGAAATGCGATAACCGAAAGGAATGAAGACACAAAATAAATCCCAAAGTAGGGAAGGGCCGACCCCTAATTGAAATGAATGAAAATTGGGCAAGCTTAAAATCAGACTTAAGCACCTCCTCCCAAGAGCGAGAGGAGAAAGGATACACAAGAAAATCACCAGAGAAACTAACCGAAGAGAGTCGATTAACTAGCCCCAAAAGAGGAAAATAAAACATGGAACCCAAAGAGAGGAAAAGCCTAATTAAGCAAAGTTCGTGACAAAGAGACCAAAATAAAGTCCTTGACCGTTAATTGACTAAAAGAGGCATCTAGACTAGGTGTTGCTTGCAAACTGAGTGCTACCGACCTTAAGTACCAAAAAACTATTGCTAAATTCCCAATGTAGAATCCCAAAGACTGAAGGAAAAAACCAGAGGTTCCTCACAGGAATCTAGAACTCCAAAAACCCAACAATGTCGAGAGCCTTTGAGTATATTGTTGTTGGATTGTAGGGTCAGAGCCATTAAAATCCCACATTGATTGCCTTGATTGTGTTTCAATGATTCAAGAGTATGCACCATAGATGAGGTCTACCTGTAAGAGATAATGGGCAGTCCCATCACGTCCCTTCCATATTCAAAAGCTTCACAATCCACTAACTTGGTTGTGTGTCGATTTAAATGCATGACAAGTGTCTTATCATTTATGAATTATGGAATGGGTTGATAAATGTAAATGTGGTTGAGTGTGAGACACCCCTCATTTTTCAAAGTGACTAGATTAACTAGGCGATCTACCTCTTTGTTATTTTCCCCTTTGACATGGTAGAAACTGAGTTTTGAAAATGTAAGTTGAACTTGCCTATTCAACTAATCACAAAGGCAAGTTTGACATCAGTTAGAGTGGATCTATGTACCATATGCCTAATGATAATCAATGAGTCCCTTGTAGCAATCAATTTATGAGGATTTAAGGATTTAACACTGATCAGACCTTACAAGAGAGCATATGGTTTTGTGAGATTGTTGGAGAGAGTGCCAAGATTCCATTAAAAAGTGTAAACCAAATGTGTCTTTGAGTTAAAAATAACCCTCCTTGCACCTGCCACCCCTGGATTGTTCTTGGATGCACCATCAAAAAAGAGGAAATAAGAATATTGATCTGCTCTCCAAGCCTTAAAATCACTATGATTCACGTGAAGCTTCCAACTTGATCTTGAAGTTATAGGGCTTTCTCTAAGTTTGGGATATGAATGAGAAATGTGAAACTGCTCCAGCCACAACTCTTTATTTTTGTCCAACAATTGAGGCATGGAAAGGAAAAAACCTTTAGAGTCGATGTGCTCCACCAAACAAGCAATGACTCTACTGGCCACCAAGTCAGGCTTTGTTGATTCTCGATGAAAGATTGTATCGTTCCTTGCTAACCAGACTAGGAAATATATTTAGGTAAAGCAACCCATGGGTGCTTAAGATTTTTTTTTTTTTAAGGATGCCCTATATAGATTGCACCATTTGTCAAATAATATTTTCCAAGAATTTGACTTCCAGAATCGATCCTCCATCCCTTTGATTTCTTGATGCCAAACTTGGTTTGTAAAATTGCATTCCAAAAATAAATGTTGAGTTGATTCAGTGTTATTCATGCAGAGAACACATCTAGATGGACCTTGAATCCCATGCTTCATGATATTTTCAGATGTCAATACCCTCCCATGTGCCAAGGTCCAACAAAAGATATTTATTTTAAGAATATCATCCAGAGGCCAAATTTTCCCTCATATGGAATATATAGAAGGGAGATGAAGGTCACTCGATAGATGCTCATAACCTTTCTTTATAGAATAATTAATTGTACCCTAGCTTCTTTAGTCGGCGTGGTCATACTTAAGGAGCACAACCTTTGAGGGAGGCTTCAAGTTGCTTAACAACGAAAGAGAAATAAGAGGGAGGAGATCCCATATTCCAATAGGCCTAGTAGCTTGAATTAGACCAGGAGGAGATGTCACACAAATAACTTTTTCCTTGAGAATCCAACTAGTCTTTTAGAGGAGAAAGATTATATGTTGTATTTAATGGTTGATTTCCCATAATTATGTCATTCCACTATTCAATTGCCCACCCATTTCTAGGTACCCAAGAAACATTCACTTTCACTAAAGGAATGGAAGATTTGATCCAGTTCCATATTGAAAATCCTTCCCTTATAGTGGGGACTACTTATAAACATATTTTCCTTGTTCCCATGAAGTATTTTTATATAGGATTTTATTCCACCAATCATATTTCCTTGTGACCAAGCATAAGAGAAGTTGGGCTCTCGTTGCTAGATTGATCAAGACTGGATCTTTTATCAAAGGTCTCAGTGCGACTTAGGCGCTCTAACCATATCCCAATTAACCAAATGGAATTGCTTATTGTTTGATTTCCCTCCTTGTCAAATAAATCTTCTTATTTCTTGTGATATCTATTAGTTTTCCCCCATGGGAGCTAAGAGGGTCGAGTATTGAAATATAGACAATGTTGAAGGAACTTATTTGACAAGAGCCAAACGCCCTGCAGGGTTAAGCTAGTGCATTCCCCACAAAGAAAAATTGGCTTTGATTTTTCTTAGAACCCGATGCCATAAATGAGAAGAAGAAGAATGCAAAGAAATGGGTATATCTAAATATTTAAAAGAGGGTCAAGCATCATTATGAGGGAAGTAGAAAAATGCTAGAGACGGTGTTAAGAATAGTTTTTCTCACACTCTAGGCATAGATCTCACACTTAATATGATTGATTAATCCTCTAGATACTTGGGTAAAAAGATCCAGATTTTTCTTAAATCTCTAGGCCATGATGGTGGAATCTCCTTCTAATAAGAGAGTGTCATCCACAAATTGAGAGTGATTGATGCTCTTGACACCCCTTACTATTTTAATTCCAGGGAGATTCCCATTGTTTCATTTGGATTCTAGCATTGTTTTGAGCGATTACGCCACTATGATGTATAATAAAGGAGAGAAAGGATAACCTTGTATGACACATTTGCTTGCTTTAAATAAACTAGAAGATCGCTCGTTGACCAAAGGGGAAATCCAAGGGTTTCTTATACAAGAAGAGACCCATCCGATGAGATTAGGGCCAAAACCAAATCTGTGAAGAACATCAAAAATAAAAGAATGTCTAACCTAGCGAAACACATTAGTCATATCTATTTTGACGATCATACCTTTGTCACCTTTTGTTTTGTTGGAGTGGATTTCCTCCTACATTAGAATAATTTGTCCATGATTTTCCTTTTCTCCATGAACCCTCCTTTATTTTCTGAAATAATATTTGGAAGCAAACTTTTCAGCCTATCGGCTATAATCTTGGACATGATTTTTCTAGGAAGCATTGCATAAAGAGATGGGTCATTATCTTGAAAAGCAAGAGGGATTATTTTTTTTTGGGACACGAGCAAGAAATGCAGAATTTGTTGCTTCCCTAATCCGAAAATACTTTTGAACATATTTTATCATCCGGATAAGATCAAATTTAATGATATGCCAACAAACCTTATAAAAATGAATAGAGAACCCATATGGATCAAGGGCCTTGTATGGAGCAAGCACCCAAATAACTTTCTTAATCTTGTCCTTAGATATTTCCTGTATAAGATTGAAGTTTTCATCAGGGGAAACTAGGGGAGGAATATTTTCCAACAAAGTCACATTTTCTTCTGACTCAACTACATCCTTTTTCAGAATATAGATCACCAAAACAAAAGAGTGCAATAGCCTTGATCTCTTTAAAAGAAGTCATTGAATCCCCACTTGTAGTGGTGACCTCCTTTACATTTTTTTTCCAAATCCTAGCCTTGGCTTGCTTGTGAAAAAAGGTTGTATTCTTATCCCTTGTTGTTAACCATAAAATTTGGGACTTTAGCCTTCACACTTAGAAACTCATAAGTAGGAAAGTTGGAGTATTTCATAGGGTGGTTTAGTATTTCAAAGCGTATGTTTCCATGTCGCCATTTCGATTCTTATGGTTGCAAGGCATTTTGGTATTTATGGAAGGTATCTTTGTCTCCATTTAACATGTTTAATGTAACATGCTCTTGTTCTAACCTTTCATGGATTTGGTCTAATTTCTCCTTGCAATATTGGATTTCTTTTTTTGGCGGAGAGTAGGAATATTTGTCCCATTCCTTGAGGGAAATATTGGTTGCTTTTAGTTTATGTTCCCAAATATAGACATGTGATCCAATTATCCAACCACTTCATGTTCTAGAGATGATGTCTATAGTAGATTCATTATGCATCCATAAAGGATTAAACCTAAAAGGAATAGGGCCATAGTTTGGAATTTCTTTAAGTTGCAACGAGATAGGTCCATGATCATAAGTAGACCACAAAATGATTCTAGAAGAGGTCGAATAGTCTTTCTTGAGAAAAAAATCGTGGACTAAAAATCTATCGAGACACCCAACAATATGCCATGGACCTGACCTTTTATTAGATTTTGTGAATCTACCCCTCATGAGTTTAATGTCCACAAGATCCATGAAAGAGATCAAATCCTCCATCTGATCCCTTAATGAAGGTTTAACTCTTACTTGTGATGTTTAATGAATGTATTGTAATATGTTAATGAAGTAGACCAAGCATATCATTCTACGTAAGAATCATAGATGAGAAGAAAAGAGAGATGTTAGGGATGCAGATTAGTCGAAAGATTCATGGAAAGATTTAAGGAGATATTATTTGAGATAGTTATGCATGTGGTTGAACTAAATATCTAATTATGACAAAGCCATTATGGTCACCTAAAGTTTTATAAAGGGAGCAATTGTACAACATAAACACACATCGGGAATGATTGATTGAATATAATTTTCCCCTTCGGGGGTTTCTTGAGTGTAAACTCCCAGCGTCCCTTACTTTGTATATGATTTTGTATATTTTCTCTAGGTTATTAAAACCAACATTTGGTATCAGAGCTTCACATGTGATCTACGCAACGTGTAAAAAAGATGAAGATTTATGATAGTGATGGTGTTGATACTATTTTCTTAAATGGTGTGCCTTAAGATCCATGGGAGTTCTTGAAGGATTCAAAGAAATTTCCAGGCATTAAAATTGTGCCACAGTGAATTCACATGAATATGAACATGATAAATGAAATGTTGGAAAGGGATTTCTGTTATATTAATATAGAATTGAGAACAACAAAATTTGATGTTATTTAATCTATAGTCGAGAATGGAAATAGGGTTGGAGCGCGAGTCAAACTTGATTGAGGTTGATGTAGTGAGCAAACCGGAATTGTTAGAAAATGTAACAACCCTAATTAACTATGTAATTATCATGAATGAAAAATATTAATTTAATTAATTATTAAAATATATTAACGAGTCTTTATTATTTTATTATTAAAAGGTGGGTGAAGTAATTAATGGGGGGATAAGGTTGTTGGGAATTAATGGGTGGGTAAGGTTGTTGGGAATTAATGGGTGGGTAAGGTTGTTGAGAATTAATGAGGGGGAATTGAGAGAGGAGGATAAGGAAGAAGGGGAGGACTTGGAAGGGGGATGATTATTTCTGTTTGAGGATTTCTGAATTGCAATAGAGGGAGAGGAAGAGGAAATTGAAGGAGTGGTTGTGGGGAGCTCTCACAGGGCACTGGTGTTGCTAGGAATTTAGGGCTCGGGGGCCAGGAAACTGCAAGGATTCCTGAAGCTAAGGAGCCGGAGAGGTTGTTCCTAGTTGGCTGGGAGGGTAATATTCAGTCTGAGCAAGAACAAGGGCAAGAACAAGAACAAGAACAAGATCAGACAGAAAAGGGAGTAGATAAACCAACCTGCAAGTTGAGGTATATATTATGCTGTTGTTATCATTATTCTAATGTTGTTGTTATCATTATTCTGTTGTTGTTATCATTATTTTGTTGTTGTTGTTATCATTATTCTGTTGCTGCTATTTATTCTTGGTTTATTCCAAGTATAAGAAAGTCATTAAAAGAAATTCTAAACTTAAATTTAGAAAACCTTTATTTAGTTTGAGTCCTGAAATTAGCCAGGCTCTACAGAAAAAGGCGCATGGAGATCAAGAAATTCAAGGTCATCACTACGTCTCCCATCGTGAAGCCTGCTGAAATGTCAACGAAAATACATACATTTACTATTTTGGGCCATGATTTTGTTAGGCATTGTGTGAACACCATTGAGAACTCAATGTCCAAGGGTGGAGTCGGGCTATATCTAGCCACAAATGAAGCCTCAACGTTTGGAAACGAAGAAAAGGCAGGACTCTTGGTTTTTCTATGAAAGAGAAAAGTGAAGCCACATGAACCTGGATTGGCAGGGCTCGAAGAAGAGGTCACCTAGAGAACTGAGGGTTGCAATGTAAGTGCTAGTGATGACTAAGGACATAGCCACTTAATTTAAAAAGAAATTTGGAGACAATTTTTTTTAATGATCCTATTATAGGTCTTGTTATGTGTGTCAGATAAATTGCCACTAAAGCGAGAGAGGCGCCATATATATTTGGACAATCAAAATGACTCAAGTGATAGAGTCAACAAAGTTTGGAAGAGGTTGGCTACTTTTAAATGTTAAAGTGAAGATTGCTCTTATTGAAAGAATCAAGAGCCATGGCGTTTAACATTTTCGAGGGAGAAATAGCCTACACTTAGCATAAACCTCGTTGTTAGAAAGAAGTGCAACTCACTCAATAAAGATATTCTAGTAAAAGAGCTAAATTAAGATAGAACTTACCTAGATCATCTTCATATTTGTTGTGGATGTGCATTGATTTTTAAGGCTTTGCATATTTAATGCACATGAATGGTGAGGTTTCTTGAAAGTTGAGACTATTTCTTTCCAAGCGTAAAAAGGAAGAGCACATATACCTATGTGTGAGAGGATCCTCATAAAGGATTAATATGATTAAGAGGTTAAATGAATGGTAATATACGCCCTTGCATGGTGTGTGAGGAGTTCAATATTTGAGTTGATGGAGATTTTTTGAAAATGCTTAGATTTTATGAGTTTGTCATGTTGTTAGGTAAGGGTGGGTGGTATTATTAGTGTAATTTTGTAAAAAGGTCCACACTAAGTTCAAAGTTCAAAGTTAGTGGTGTAATAAATCAAGACAAATCAAAGTTGGAGATAAAGTTCATGTTGAGATTCTAAGCCAAAATGAATGTCAAAGTCAAATTAAAGTCATGGGGTATATGGAAGGTTTGCATGTTGATGTAAAGAGTCAAAGTCAAGATTAAATCTGTTGATGTAAAGAGCCAAAGTAAATTAAAAGTCAAGTCCAAGTGTGGGTCGAAAGATCCTGGTTATGTAATGATGTGTTGGTAAAGTGATAGTGAAAGTCAAAGTCAAGTCAAGTTTAATTCATGTTAAATCATGGCATTGGCGTGTCAATTAAGTTTTCCAAAACATGGTCATAGGTGTTTTGTTGGATGGGGACATCCCTCCTACAAGAAACAATTTTATGCAAGTATTGCAGTGGAAGATTCAGATGAAGAATTATGCAACCAGATGACAAAAGAAGATGAAGAAGAGAGAAGTAGAAGGAAGACTCCTAGACATGAACAAAAGAAGCAAAAGGCAAATGCATATTGACAAGAAAATATACAAGGATAGAGAATGATGAAGTAGCAAAGAAAATGGCACCAGAAAATGGAAATGAAGAATGAAGCACACAAATGAATGAATGATTAAGCGAAGAAGAAAGGTAAGAATAAATAGTACCACATGTTTCGAAATTGAGATACAAAAGCAATAAATCCATGAAAAATGACATCCCTAGGAAATTTAATGGTCCTTCTTGAATAATGTTTTTTGATGATGGAAAGAAAATGGTTTTGGTCCATTGTTTGTATAAGGGATAAATTATCCTAAAATGAAATTTTGAAATTGTATGTACTTGAGTCAAATGTTGATGTAAGCCATTATGAGGCAAGTATACCCCCATAATTTGAATGTTGAATGGTTCATGGTAAACCAAAAACCACTTGTCATGATAGAGGAAGGTTCATGGTCAACCAAAAACCACTTGATGTATTTTATTGTTGTGGTAAACATAAACCACTTGAGAATTGTAATGGTAAAGGGAAAATCAATGTAAAACCCAGAGGATGTAATGGTTGAGGGTAACCCAGAAAAACCCAAAGTTTGGTTATAGGTAAGCCAAAGAAAACCCAGGATGATGATCAATAATGATGTAGGGGAAGTGAAAATATTTTTGACTGAAGAATTGTTGTTGAACCATGTACGAGAAAAAGTTTCCTAGAGAATTGACAGATATAGTGGCTAGTGATCCATGTATTCTGATGGATGGTAATTGTTTTATATGGACTTCAACAAAAACAATGTTTGTATTTTGCAGGTACAAGATGTAAACCGAAGAAGAATGAAAATGAAGAATGAAGAAGACCAAAGAAGAAGATTTCAGAAGATAGAAGATGAAGACAAAGCGCATCAAAGGCAAAGATTTTAGAAGATGAAAATGGGACCAGTTCAAAAGACAGTTGAAAGACAAACGATGATGATTGCATATTGAGATCATAAGTATCCGTTAAGGGGGAGTATGGAGGATTAACTCCTATTTGCGATGTTTAATGATTACATTGTAATTTGTTAATGAAGTAGACCAATCATATAAGTCTACGTAAGAATCATAGATAAGGAGAAACGATAGATGTTAGGGATGAAGATTAATTGAGAGCTTCATGGAAAGATTTAAGGAGATATTCTTGGAAATAATTGTGCACATGATTGAACTAAATATCTAATTATGGCATAGTTATTATGGTCACCTAAAGTTATATAAAGGGACCAATTGTACAATATAAACACACACATGAATGATTGATTGAAGAACATTTTCTCTTTTAGGGGTTTCTTGAGTGCGAAATCTCGGTGTCCCTTGCTTTATACATGGTTTTGTATATTTTCTATTTGTTATTAAAACCAACATTTAAGGGGTCTCAAATAATATTTCCTCCCCACATTTCCTTTTGACAAAGAGTGGTATTGAAGTTTCTTGCCACAATACTTCATTCCTAGAATTCAGTGCCTCTCAAAGCTGGAAGAGAATCCCCAAAAGCTACTTTTTCAAAGTATAAAGATGGCATGTACACATTGATTATATCAAAGACATCACATGAATGTAGATGCACAAGGTTTGTCATTGACAAATGTTGAGTGTGTTGGCAGAAGTTTAATTGCATGATAAAAATGTTCCACACAGTGCAAAGCCCCCCCAAAGGCCCCTCTTTCACTGAGTACATGTCCTTCATAATGTTTCTAGACTTTGTTTACATTTGTTTAAGGCTTCTTTAGCCTCCAACTTAGTCTCTTGGAGTAAGAGTATCGAGTGATTTTCTAGCTTAATCAAATCCATTACTAATTCTACTTTACTCTTGCCACCCATGCCCCTACAGTTTCAAGAGACAAATATCATAATTTATTTATAGATTTGTGGGTCTCACTATGAGGCGGGTTTGAGCCACTTTGATTTCTCGTGCCTCTCGTGTCTTTCAACATTTTTTCAACTATGGTTCATTGTCCCAGTTCTTTCTCCTTTTCCAATGCCTCTTCTCTTTTTTCCTTTATGGTTTCTTACCAGTCCTTTTTTGTGGTTTTCCTTATGTAATAGTCTTTTCTTTGTCCTCATCCATTTTCTATTCATCTTCTCGAGGAACACTGGAATGAATAGGGTCGGTGTATGAAGGATGAAGATCTTTGGATGAGGAATGTGGTAGTTCCTCATCTTGCTTAGACATATTATTATCAACTTCTGGTGAGGAAACAAAATCAGGGTTTTGTTCCAAGAGTGGAACTTCAAAGGATGTACCAATATAAAAAAAAGGGATTCAAAGGATGTACCAACATAAAAAAAAAGGGATTCCTACTATTTCCAAGGTAGAGACATTTTCCTCGTGGGAAAGAATTTCATACCTATTACTAGGTTGGATTGGGTCCGTTACCCATTGAACTTTTCGAGGGGGGGGGGTGGGGGGGGCTTTATGTGCATTTGATGGATCTTTTAAAGGACTAGACAAAAAATGTTGTCTTGATGCTCGACCCGATCAAGAAGGTTGCATGGATACTACCAAGGGTTGTGCTTGCTTGGACTGTGATGTATTGTTTGGTTGCTTATTATTTGTCTTCTTCTTCTTTAATTGCTACCACTATTCATCTTTTTCTTGAGCCCCTTGCTTAATGACTACGTTTTTTGGGCAGTTTTTGGAAAAATGTCCATATTCATGGCACTGTTTACACTTGAATTGGAGTTGTTCATAGTCCTAGTTGTATGTGTTTCCATTTATCCATAGTTAATTGAACCGCTTCAAGTAGGCCTTTTTTCTGGATCAACTTCAACGTAGATACATGCATAGGTGAACATTCCATCCCTTTGTTTAGTGTTGTCTATGTAAGCACCAAGAGTGTTTCCAATGCTCCTCATGATATCATCATTCCGACAATGTAAAGGGAGATGCAAGAGCCTCACCCAAACCGAGACTGTTGAAGGAATGCTATTTTCTGGATTAAAATACAAAGTCCATCTATTTGGGTACAACCCTTTGGTGCCATAAAAATATGGCCCACTTCGAAAGACTGAGTTTTTATCTTCCTTATTTTCAAAGGAAAATGCATAAAACTCTCGACCACAAAAGTAATGCGAGAGCTTACCTTTGATTAAATCGACCCAATTCTTTTGGATTAAGATTCCCATGGCACTCGGTGAGGGCCAAAACCCCTGTAAACTGCTCGATCGACACTATGTTTGCAAGCTTTAAAGCCATTTGACAGACATTTGTTGAAGAGGGATTTCAGGCATCTCATCTAGTCATTTAACAAAATGGAAAGGAGTGTGTTTAACAAACTTACCTAGAGAGGAAATCAAGACTCATAATGCATCAATCTCAAAGGGAGGAGGGCAAGGAGGGGGGGTGAAGGTCGCACCCTTCAGAGGTCGAATCCATGAAGAACACATGGTGTCCAAATCACTAAGGTTTATAAGAGATGAGAGCGCTCTCACTACTTTCTTTTTTAATAATAGTTATAATTTCATTAATATGTTATTGTACCGCCTCTGACGGTAGTACATAGCGATGAGTTCGCTCTGACTTTTGTATTACTTCTCGTTTGACTTCAAAAATTTCACTCAAACCTTATGTTGAACATACAAAACAGTAAAAAATATTTTTTTTTTAATAAAAAGTTATATTTTTCTTGTATGTTATTGATCCATAAATTTAGAGTCTTATTGCAAGCTTCATTTTGTTCGAGGCTTAATACGAACCCCTAGATTGGCGCCACGTCTTCGAGATTTGGATCATTAGTTCGGAGGCAGTGCATTACAACACACTACCCTTATTTTTAGATAAATTGACTATGCACTATACTTGCCATAAAGTGAACACTATCATGATATTCTTATCAAAATATAAAGTTCTAAAGTGGTTCTTTATAAAATAATCCAAAACCTCTAAAAACAAAATTCCGTAATTAAAATTCACATCAATCAAGGAAACTATAACTCCCCTTCCTATTAAATTAAAAAAAATTAAACAAATAATTAAATTTATCTATTTTTTTACGTTTAACAATAATAATGAAGCATTCGTCATCCAGAGATATCCATTCGGAATCAAATGCTACCTATAAAACATGGTTGAGACTCCGTTCCACATCTACACTACTTTCTTTGTCAGCGTAAATTCTCTTATAAACTCTCTGAGACGTTCTTCTCTTTGGACGTTCCTATTGTTTCTCATGATTGTCAGCGTAAGCTCTCTTAGACGTTCCTCTTGTTTCTCATAATACCCAAACCAAGCCCATTCATTTTTAACTGTCAAACAGTAGAGAATCCCAATGGGTCGTTTGGCAAGACTATATCTTTTTACTTACAATGCAGTTCAAGCAGGTGGATGGTAGGTATTCCGAGACATCTGGTTGGTAGTTTTTATGATTTCAACTGTATTTGTACTCTGAATCATTTTGCAAAATCCTTACCTCATTTTTTTATTATAAAAGTACCACTGAAACATGGCATTTGGTAGTGCAGGACGGTTGCTCTTATAAAACTCCTGACTAATGTTTCAGCCACAAAATCCATTGATGGAGCCTATGATGCTGCTGGGCAACTTATATGTACGAATTCTGTCTTTGATAGCTTATGTCTGTTATAGCCTGTAGGTGGTTCGAAGACTAATTATGTTTTTGGTTGTTTCTTTTCTACAGGTTTGTTACAGTTATTTTCCGTTATGGAAGTCTTTCATGGGGCAATAGGTAGGTTTTAATGTCTTTAATTTTCCGTTGGGGAAGTCTTTCATGGGGCAATAGGTAGGTTTGTAGGTTTTAATGTTTTTAACAGCCATTGCATTTCTGGAATTTAATGGCTTAGTGTAAACATTCTAAGTTTTTTATTTTCTGGTAATTATCCTCTGAATTCAGAGACCAAATCACAATTTTATATTAATTAAATCGCATGTTTGAATGTATAAATCGATTCAGCATCCTAAAAAAACAAATCAGAACACTCGAAATATACAGTCTCAACAACTGAAACCTGCAGTTTTCTAAATGCTGGATTTTAGGCAAAACTCATTGAAAAAGATGCTAGGAAAAGAGTAAAAACTTAAAACGTTTAGAATACACCGACCGAATTGAATTGAATTAACAGACCAGAAAGCGCTATATCATGTGGGAAATGGGAAATCAATGAACTAGATAAATCAGTGTGATTATTAGCCCCTGTTGCATCCAAGAGTACAGGAGGTTCATTATTGGTAACTATAATACCCAATTCCTATGACTTAGAGAAAAGCTAGAAAACCGTTTCATGGAATCTGGGAAATGGGAAATCAATGAACTATATAAATCAGTGTGATTATTAGCCCTTGTTGCATCCAAGAGTGCAGGAGGTCCATTATTGGTAACTATAATACCCAATTCCTATGA
>ML862030.1:16272-27804 GCA_009831015.1 Picea engelmannii
TGGTACAGGTTGATTACAGGTTGGTGCATGGTTGATGCACTTGTTTATGGTACAGGTTGATTACAGGTTGAGGTACAGGTTGATGCATGGTTCAGATTTATTGGTATAGGTTTACAATGGTATATCTCACAGTGATAGTGTGATAGTGGTTCCATCATTCTACTTCTACTTTAGGGTGGCAGGATGGGGCAAGGACAGGTGGTTGTAGCCACCTTCTGGTTGTAGTCGAAGAACATTGGGGGTTGTAGCCTCCTTCTGGTTGTAGCCAAAGAATTGGGGAGTTGGATCTTCCCTCAAGTTGTAGCCTGAGAAACTAGGGGGTTGGAGCCTCCTTCCATTTGCAGCTAGAAAACAAAGGAAGTTGGTGCTTCCAATGAATGTAATTCTTCAAGACATATAAGAAAAATCATTCTATGGTTTTCTCCTGATTTGGGTTTCCACGTAAAACATTGGTGTACTGTGTATGTGTGTGATTGTTTATTTCTTACTGCTCATTATTGGATAATAATTCTACATTGATATAACATTTGAAGAAAAATTATTATAATTACGTTATTATTGATTCACCCCCCCTCTTAGTAATCCAACAATTGGTATCAGAGTAGGTTCCTTCAGAAATCAGTTTAACCACTAAAATGTAGATCATGGAGAGTACCAACTTGTATAAAAATGAAATACCACAGTTTGATGGACATAAGTATGTTTTTTGGAGCATAAGGATGAAGGCATATATGCAGGCACAGGGATTTCAAGTTTGGCAATCAATTGTAGATGGATACACAACACCAACAGTTCCACCAACAAATGACAAAGAAGTGAAACTCGATGAGAATAATTCCAAATCCATAAATGCACTTTTGAATGGTCTCGGTGATATGGTATTCACCAAAGTTGCACATTGTAAAATAGCTAAAGATATTTGGGACAAGCTTCAAAATATTTATGAAGGAGATTCAAAAGTCAAAGCAACAAAGCTTCAAACTTACAGAGGTCATTTCGAACAATTAAAAATGAAGGAAGATGAAGATATCACAGCCTACTTATTACGAGTCGATGAAACAGTGAATGCAATCATAGGATTGGGAGAATAAATTGAAGAATCTGTAATTTTTCAAAAGTTACTAAGATCTCTTCCTATGAGATTCAACCCTAAGATATCAATAATAGAAGAAAGATCAGATCTAAACTCAATAAGCATGGACGAACTACATGGAATCTTCACAGCATATGAGATGAGAACTGAATAGGAAAATTCAGATGTAAAAGAAGCAGCCTTCAAAGCATCCAAAAGATCAAAGAAAAAGAAAAAGGAGCAAGAAGAATATAGCAGCAGCAACGATGTCTCAGAAGATAATGAAGAAGTGGCCAACTTCGTCAAAATATTGAAGAAGGGAACCAACAGTAGGTACAGAGGTAAGCCTCCTTTAATTTGTTTTAATTGTGATGTGTAACACCCTGTTTCCCCCAACTTGTAAATATAACTGGACTGGCCAAGAACTATGACAAACTCATAAATGTGAATATGTGATGTAAATGGACCTTGAGGAAGAGGTCAATGAATGCGAATAACATTCTAAATTTATTGCAAGACTACTGATGAGGGGATGTGCAGAAAAAGATACCACGATGGCGGTGGAAGGCACCTGAAAAGGTGGCGTTAACTTCCACCGAGAATTAAATACCGTATTTGGACTCCACTGGCCCGGAGAACCAAAAGCGGCTCGCTGGCCCTGAAATTTAATGCCTCGTCGGCTGGTAGGTGAATGGCTTGACGAGGGATGGGATGGTGAACTGCCCATCCGTAGAGCCGTCAGGCCTGATCGACGCGAGGGTAATCATGCCACATACAACCTCACGAGAGGATAAGGCATATGGCAGAAGTGATTGAAAGGGGCAGACGCGAGGGGAACTCTGGCATTATGTATAGTGAGTGATAGCAGAGAGGAAGGATTGCAACCTTCGCTCCTGGTCACTGACAGACAAAGAGATGCATTCTCAGAGCATCGTGGTCTCAGCTCGGGGGTGGCTGGTGGTAAATCCGCTGGGAGTCTCTACACCTACGGTTGGGTGGAAACGAGCACCCCTCTCAGCAGTTACACCCACTTCTGAAGTTATTTCTGATAAGTGTTTTGTTCATATTGCATCTTGAAATTCATATGTTGACATATATGCTCATAAACTGTGAAATGGTGAACAATTATAGTATAAGAATGTCTGTGTAGTGTTTTGATAAGTAATGTTAGATATATGCTTATAACAGAAAGACCACACATGACTTATGTTGATACATGAATTTAATTCGGCATGGGTCGAACTAAGTTAGGCTTCCAGTCCATTCTTGGGAAGCTGTTTACCCATGTCTACCTCCAGAAATGCCCCGGTATAGATCTCTTCACAAAGAATTCCTCCTTAGAAAGGTTCACCAAGAACCCAGAAAAGGGACTTGAATGCACAAGTCTTATTAACCCTGTATGAGGAGGAATGACCCTCTTAAGGTTCCGAGGTAGAAGTGTAGGGATATGTAACAAATCGACGAATGAGATTTCGTCGGGTGACCCATAGCCATTCACGACCATTAGATTGACGGAAGTAACAAGGGCATTACATACCTTTCCCTTTTTCCTTCTATCTTCGTGAACAATGAGTAAATCGGGATCGTAGATTCCAAGACCCATGAGAACATTTGGACCATTAATCTTTCCACATCCACGAAGTAGTGGAAGAATTCACAAGGTGGGACAATCTGAGCCGTTGGATTTCATCAGAAATACCGTCGACTGTTGGATCGGGTTAAGACGCTCGAAGGTTAGTCCCTGGAGTGTGCGCAGGAAGAATGGATCTAGACCATTGGATCTTGGTCCAATTACCCGTCGGTCATCGGTTTGGACAGGTGTCAGAGATCCACAGAGAGTCGAGATATTTGACATCGAGAAATAAGAGTTCCTAAGGTCGAAGGAGTTGGGACATCACAAGTCTCAAAATCCCGACGAGATCAGGACCGTCCGTTTTTGAGGACATGTGGCGAGATTGAGAGCCCATTGGCATATCAGAGGTTTGGAAGGCAAGACTTCTGGAGCACAAGAAGTCGTGAAAGCGCGAGATTGGATCAGTACCGTCCACTTGTGGGGATGCGTGGCAGAGATCTAGGCCATCGGGGAAAGTCCCGACAAGGAGGTCGTCCATCGGAGTTCGGCGCATCGGGATATCGGAGATCCTGGTGACAAGTTATCGGTGCCCTTTGGAATCGCGAAACGCGAAACCCCGATGAGTGGGGGCCAGCTGTCTGCACATCAGAGAAGGAGGATAGTGCCACTGTGAGGGGCTAGCTGTCAACAAATCGGAGAGTCAGGATTCAAGGAATCGGGAATTCCATGGACATATGCACTTTGACATTGAAAACCCCGAAACCCTGATGAGGGACAAGGCAGCGGTCTTGTGAGATAGAGGTCACATGGATTAAAGACTTAGCCCGGGAGGCTAAGACAGAAGAGGAGCATATCGAGATTTGGGGATCGGTGAACCAAATGGTTGGGACATCACGAGTGTCAAAACCCCGATGGACGGAAGAGATTCTTTCGGAGGAATATCTGGGCCTGTAATGACCATTAGATATGGAAATGAGACGCCAACTTAAGCCAGGACGTGAATATGATTTAGGATAAGTGGCGAGCAGATCTGGACGGTCAGAGTCCACCCATCCATATCTACGACTGAGGTTCCATTCTGGAGCCCCCTTACTGTTCCACCTTTAGCGATAGGGGGGGGGGTCCGGAATTGGACGCGTAACTCTCTAATGGTTGAGATTAAGTCATCATGATCAATGACGNACCACTGTGTCGCATTTCCCTCTCGCCACCTGTATTACACCCAAACGCGCGATGGGGTTTGTTATCATTTGCTGTTCTCCACCCCTGTTGAGGTTTATTCCTATTGGCCATCCGCCGACCCCATGGGAATTCATCCCTATGGGACGTACGTTAGCTTTGGCGGGCATCGGTGGTGGCAGAGTCTAATGTTTGGACATTACTACAGTGTCGGAGCGCGAAATACAAATAGGCACTGTGTTCAAACTGACTCACAATCTTTTGAGAATGGGGAAGAAAAGAGAAAGAGTCAGCTTACGTTGGGTCTCCATGGTTATTGAGGGGTTCGAGTCCGACGGAGGACCGAAAATATTTGATTTAGGTAGTGGGTATGTGACAAAGTGGTATCTGAGCTAGGTTACAACACTCGGCCTGATTGGGCTCATGCACGAGTCGCGCATAAACCTCATTCGAAGCACTCCTATGAGGAGTAACTCCTTGACTTAAATCCCTTGTCTAGGATTAAAAACTTGGAAAATGAGAACCCAACTGTGTATGCAAGTAAAAGAAGTTATGAATTTATGCGCAATTTATAAAAATGAATTTAACTCTTGACTAACAGCCAGCATTTGTCTTTTCACTCAAGCGGACGATCAACCGCGGGAATCTACAAACGCAGAGTATGGTGACTCACCAAGAGGTGGGAGAAGGCTCCCACAACAGAGATGAAGAGTCTGATGAAAGAAGAGAAATAGGAACCCCTCCAGGCCTAGCTGAGACTATGAGGAGTCTCATGGTCGAATTGCAAAGCTGCAAGGCCGATAATGAAAGGATGATGAAAGAACAAAAAAAGCAAACCGAAATTAATGTAGTTCTACTATAGAGCTTATCCGACCTATAGTGACAAATGCAACATGAACCTGAGATGCAAAATCGTGGTCATGTCAGTGGCCACACTGAGAGAAGCACATCCAGAAAGGTCCACCCCAGAGGTAAAGGACCAGTGCCAGACAATTCCACTGAGAAGGAAGCTGGTGATTCAGAAGGCTCTTCCAGCAGCAAGACCAGTTCCTATTCTCGCAGAAAATAGAAGAAGCAAAAGACTTCCAAGAGTCATAAATTTGAGGAATTCAGGAAGGCCAAGCCTCCCTCCTTCAGTGGTGAGATAAAGAAGGGAGAGGAAGCCAAGGCCTGGCTACTTGGACTGAAGAAATACTTCAGAGTCCATGACTTTTCAAAGAACTTGAAGGCCCAAGTGGCCACTTTCAATCTGAACGGAAAAGCTTCCATCTGGTGGGAAGACCTTAAGAATATGAAAGGGGTCAACGAGGAGGACCTGTCTTGGAAACAGTTTGAGAAGTACTTCCAGAAGAAGTATTTGTCGGAAAGGTATTTCGATGAGAAGGCTAAAGATTTTTATGAACTCAAACTGGGACAACTTACTATGGAGGAATATGTCAATAAATTCCTTGACTTACTGAGATATGTACCCTACATCAAAGAAGAGAAGGCGAAGGCACAACGCTTCATCAGTGGGCTACCCAAAGAATACCAGAACCAAATCGAATTTGACGAGCCAAAGACCTTAGAAGACACTATACGAAAGGCAACATATTGTCATGAACAATATGGACATCGGGTGGAGTCTCGTGGAGACTGGAAATAGAAGAATGGTTCAAAATTTCAGAAGAAGGGGAGCAAATCCTCAGGATTGAAAAAATACAAGAAGAACCACAGAATGAACTTTCCAACCTAGAGTGTACTCCAGCAGAACTTTCCCTCGATGGACGGAAGTAAAAATTCTGGAACTATACCAGTAAAGACTAATAACCCAAAGAAAGAACCTTTGAAATTTTGGGGTTGCGGAGAAGAGCATCTCCTGAGAGACTGTCCACACTGACAACAGAACAGTCGAAAAATTTATAACATACAGGAAGCTACCACAGTCAATGATGTGGCAAGGAGTGTGTCGCAGATCTATGCAGCCTTGGATAATAACCAAGCTGACCACCAAGCTTCAGTGGTGGAAATAGAAGGTATGATTTTCAACCATCTGGTGTCTATTTTGATTGACCCCGGTTCAAATCTAAGTTATATAGCCCCTAAAGCTATTGATAAGTGTAAACTACAGCCACGAAAACAAACTAAGACATGGTTAGTAAAGTTAGCCACTGGTACCAAAAGAAAGGTGGTAGAGGCCATACCAGCCTGCCAGTTAATGTTGGGTAAATCCCCACCCAAGCAACCCTTAATGTATTACCCCTGGGGTCATACGACCTGTTGATTGGTATGGACTGGTTGGTCGCCCATAAAGTCAAATTGGACTGTTACCATAAAACCTTAGAATGTGTGAGCAAAGAAGGACAAAGGATAACCCTCCAAGGGATCCGAAAGTCAGTCTCGGTGAGACAAATATCAGCCCTTCAAATGAGAAAGTATTGCCAAAAAGGATGTCCCCTATATGCAATACAGGTACTGAAAATAATCGAAGGCGCTAAACCAAGCCCCGATGATTACCCTATCCTAAGAGAGTACAGAGATGTATTTCCGGAAGAGGTACCAGGTCTACCTCCAAGAAGAGACATTGACTTCTCGATAGAACTCGCACTAAGAACGGTGTCGGTGTCTAGAACACCCTACCGGATGAGCACACCTGAGTTGGTTGAACTCAAATTGCAATTGAAAGAAATGATGGATAAGGGTTATATTCAACCCAGCATGTCCCCATGGGGAGCACCAGTCCTGTTTGTGAAAAAGAAGGATGGCACCCTTAGACTATGCATAGATTACCGACAACTTAATAAAGTAACTATAAAGAACAAATACCCCTTGCCTAGGATCTATGATCCATTTGATCAGTTGGCAGGTGCGTCTATTTTCTCAAATATTGACTTGAGGTTGGGATACCATCAAGTCCGAATTAAGGGTGAAGACATCCATAAAACCGCTTTCCGGACACGGTATGGTCACTATGAGTTTATGGTAGTGCCATTTGGGTTAACCAATGCCCCTTCCACTTTCATGTGCTTAATGAACAATGTACTCAGTAAATTTTTAGATAAATTTGTACTAGTTTTCATTGATGACATATTAATCTACTCTAAGAATAGAAAAGAACATGAAGAACATCTTAGACTTGTGTTGCAAGTGCTAAGAGAACATCAACTCTATGCTAAATTCATCAAGTGTGACTTCTTTCAGAAGCAAATACACTACTTGGGACATGTTTTGTCCAAGGAAGGGGTAGCAGTAGATCCTGAAAAGATCAGTTCTATCATGGAATGGCCTACCCCAAAGTATGTCTCAGACCTCAGATCCTTTATGGGATTGGCAGGATACTATAGGAGATTTATAAAAGATTTCTCCAAGATTGGTTGTCCAATCACTGCCCTCCAGAAGAAGGGAACAAAATTTCTGTGGACACAACAATGTGAAGAAAGATTTCAAACCTTGAAACATCTACTAACCCATGCACCCATGTTGAAAATCGCTGACCCAGAAGCTGAATTCCTTGTGTGCACAGATGCCTGTAAGGAAGGGCTTGGAGGAGTCCTTATGCAGAAAGGAAAGGTGATATGCTATGAATCCCGAAAATTGAATGAGCATGAAGTCAACTATGTGACTCATGATCTAGAACTGGCTTCCATAGTGCATGCCTTGAAAATGTGGAGGCATTACCTCCTGGGAAGGAAGTTTGTACTGATGACGGATCACTGTGGATTGCGGTATTTGTTTGATCAACCCAAGCTTAATGCTAGACAAGCCAGATGGATGGCCCTCCTTAGCGAATATGATTTTGAAATCAAACACATTAAAGGGAAGGAGAATAGGGTGGCCAATTCCCTTAGCAGAAGCATGAGAACAATTCACCTGGCAGTAGTGCGTACCTGTGAGACAGATGTCAAGAACAGAGTCAAAGAGGTACAAGAAACAGATCCCTTCGTCCGAAATGTGACCCTGTACCTACAGTAAGAACCCGCTGGAGCAAAATATGAAGGCTATCAGACGACCGAAGGAGGCCTTCTCACCTATAGAGATAGAATGTACATTCCAAATCGTGATGACTTGAAGAGGTTCATCATGGATGAACTACACAAAAGACCCTACACCGGTCACCCAGGATACCAGAAATGATCACTGCCACCCGGAAACAATTTTATTGGCCTGGATTGAAGAAGGACATAGCCAAATAATTGGCCCAATACATAGAATGCCAATAGGTTAAAGCAGAACATCGACACCCAACAGGACTATTACACCCTTTACCCATCCCAGAATGGAAATGGGAAACCATCTCCATGGATTTTATCACTGGATTACCAACTTCAACCAAACAGAATGATGCCATTATGGTGGTGGTGGATAAACTGAGCAAGTCCTCTCATTTCATCCCCTTCAAATCGACCTGCAAGGTGATAGATATCGCCCAGATATTCATGAAAGAGGTATTCAGACTACACGGTATGCCGAAAGAGATAATATCTGACAGAGATACCAAATTTACATCCAAGTTCTGGAAATCACTGATGGAAGGATTAGAGACTAAATTGTTGTTTAGCACCACCTATCACCCTCAAACTGACAGACAGACAGAAAGAGTGCATCAAATAGTAGAGGATATGTTAAGGATGCATGTGATGCATCAACTCAGGAAATGGGAAGACTACCTACCATTGGTAGAATTTGCCTACAACAATGGCTACCAAGCATCCTTAAAGATGAGTCCCTTTGAGGTCCTCTATGGCAGGCCGTGTAATACTCCAGTCAGCTGGTGTAACCCTATAAATAGGATTTCTATTGGACCCAATATGTTGAAAGAAATGGAACAGGAAGTGACTCAGATAAACCAAAATCTGAAGGTCGCTCAGAACCAACAGAAAAGTTATGCTGATCAAAAGAGAACTCCAAGAGAGTTCGAAATGGGAGACCATGTATATCTCAGAATCAAGCCCAAAAGGAGTTCCCTCAAAATGGGAGCCTGTGCCAAATTGGCACCCCGGTATTGTGGACCCTTTGAGGTTCTTGATAGAGTGGGACCTGTAGCCTATCGGCTAGCACTTCCTCCCACAGTAAAAGCACATAATGTTTTCCATGTTTCATTATTGAAGAAATATGTACATGATGCTAATCATATAATTGATTGGTATGTGATCTAGGTGGAACCGGAGGGAGAATTTCTACCAGAACCCCAATACATACTAGACAGAAAGGAAACCCCGCTCTGGAACAGAACCATTGCATAGGTCAAGGTGCAGTGGAAACATTTTGGCCCAGATGAGGCTACATGGGAGATGGAAGATGCCATGAGGCAGGCATATCCGATTTTGTTTACTTCTGTACATGCAATTCATGTTAGTAGATAAGAACATCGAGGATGATGTTCCTTTTTAAGGGGGAGGAAATTGTAACACCTTGTTTCCCCCAACTTGTAAATATAACTGGACTGGCCAAGAACTATGGAAAACTCATAAATGTGAATATGTGATGTAAATGGACCTTGAGGAAGAGGTCAATGAATGTGAATAACATTCTGAATTTATTGCAGGACTGCTGATGAGGGGATGTGCAGAAAAAGAGACCACGATGGCAGTGGAAGGCACCTGAAAAGGTGGCGTTAACTTCCACCGAGAATTAAATAACGTATTTGGACTCCACTGGCCCGGAGAACCAAAAGCGGCTCGCTGGCCCTAAAATTTAATGCCTCGCTGGCTGGTAAGTGGATGGATTGATGAGGGATGGGATGGTGAACCACCCATCCGTAGAGCCGTCAGGCTTGATCGGCATGAGGGTAATCGTGCCACACGCAACCTCGCGAGAGGATAAGGCGTATGGCAGAAGCAATTGAAAGGGGCAGACGCGAGGGGAACTCTGGCATTACGCAGAGTGAGTGATAGTAGAGAGGAAGGATTGCAGCCTTCGCTCCTGGTCACTGGCAGACAGAGAGACGCAGTCTTAGAGCATCGTGGTCTCAGCTCGGGGGTGGCTAGTGGTAAATCCGTTGGGATTCGCTACGCCTACGGTTGGGTGGAAACGAGCACCCCTCTCAGCAGTTACACCCACTTCTAAAGTTATTTCTGATAAGTGTTTTGTTCATATTGCATCTTTAAATTCATATGCTGACATATATGCTCATAAATTGTGAAATGGTGAACAATTACAGTATAAGAATGTCTATGTAGTGTTTTGATAAGTAATGTTAGATATATGCTTATAACAGAAAGACCACGCATGACTTCTGTTGATACATGAATTTAATTCGGCATGGGTCGAGCTAAGTTACGCTTCCAGTCCATTCTCAGGAAGCTGTTTACCCATGTCTACCTCCGAAAATTCCCTGGTATAGATCTCTTCACAGAGAATTCCTCCTTAGAAAGGTTCACCAAGAACCTAGAAAAAGGACTTGAACACACAAGTCTTATTAACCCTATACGAGGAGGAATGACCCTCTTAAGGTTCTGAGGTAGCAGTGTAGTGATATATAACAAATCGAAGAATGAGATTTCATCCGGTGACCCATAGCCATTCATGACCGTTAGATTGGTGGAAGTAACAAGGGCATTACATACCTTGCCCTTTTTCCTTCTATCTTCGTGAACAACGACGAAATAGGGATAGTAGATTCCAAGACCCAGGAGAACATTTGGACCATTAATCTTTCCACATCCACGAAGTAGTGGAAGAATGCACAAGGTGGGACAATCTGAGCCGTTGGATTTCATCAGAAATCTCATTGGCTGTTGGATCAGGTTAAGACGCTCGAAGGTTAGTCCCTGGAGTGTGCGCAGGAAGAACGGATCTAGACCGTTGGATCTTGGTCTGATTACCCGTCAGTCGTCGGTTTAGACAGGTGTCAGAGATCCACAGAGAGTCGGGATATTCGACATTGGGAAATCAAAGTTCCTGAGGTTGAAGGAGTTGGGACATCACAAGTCTCAAAATCCCGACAAGATCAGGACCGTCCGTTTGTGAGGACACGTGGCGAGATCGAGATCCCATCGGCATATCGAAGGTTTGGAAGGCAAGACTTCTAGAGCACCAGAAGTCGCGAAAGCATGAGATTGGATCAGGACCGTCCACTTGTGGGGACATGTGGCAGAGATCCAGGTCATTGGGGAAAGTCCCAATGAGGAGGTCGTCCATCGGAGTTCGACTCATCGGGATATCAGAGATCCCGGTGACAAGTTATCGGTGCCCTTTGGAATCGCGAAACGCGAAACCCCGATGAGTGGGGCCCAACTATCTGCACATCAGAGAAGGAGGATAGTGCCATCGTGAGGGGCTAGTTGTCAACAAACCGAAGAGTCGGGATTCGAGGAATCAGGAATTCCATGGACATATGCACTTTGACATTGGAAACCCCGAAACCCCGATGAGGGACAAGGCAACAGTCCTGTGAGATAGAGGTCACATGGATTAAAGACTTAGCCCAGGAGGCTAAGGCAGAAGAGGAGCGTATCGAGATTCGGGGATCGGTGAACCAAATGGTTGGGACATCACGAGTGTCAAAACCCCGATGGACGAAAGAGATTCTTTCGGAGGAATCTTTGGGCCTGTAATGACCGTTAGATATGGAAACGAAACGTCAACTTAAGCCAGGACGTGAATATGCTTTAGGATAAGCGACAAGCAGATCTGGATAGTCAAAGTCCACCCGTCCAAATCTACGACTGAGGTTCCATTCCGGAGCCCCTTTACTGTTCTGCCTTTAGCGGTAGGGGGGGGGGGGGGG
>ML862031.1:0-11710 GCA_009831015.1 Picea engelmannii
GGTGCTATTCCATTTCTTTTGAGCACAAATACCCTTATCAAAAGTCCAAGGATCCAATTTTTACAATTTTTGCTCAAAAAATAATTAATTAATTAAAAAAAATGACTCTGACTTGACAGAATTCCGTGAGACTCTCTAAAAATGTCTTGCATGGTCATTTACAATGATTTCCCTATATAGTTACCAAAACATAAGCCCACTGGAACGTCCTTCACCACTTTGGAGGAATTATTGCAAGTGTGAGGGAAAAACTCAAGGGAAATCAACCAGGCTAAAAGCCCAATTGGTATCCTGAGGATAAAAAACCCTCGGTGAAAGGAACTCTCCCAGTGAACCGATCCCAAGGTAACTGACCTAGACATGATTCATGCAGACCTATTACATTATTAACCCACGTAGGGGTGCGGAAATTCCAGTTTACAAAAATAAGTGTTGGGACCAAACATGCCCTGTAGAACCAAAGTCTTCGACAAAATGGCATCTGATGATGCATCTCTTCATGGCACATGGAGTTGACCACCGGTGCTAAATAGGTGGTCAACAGCCCCCTTAGACTAGGGGTAACTAAGGAGATCATGCCTCGAGGCCCACAAGTAGTAGACATGTAGTGTCGAGAGCCATATTGACTAGCATAGCCCCCGCAGGGCCCCTCCTATTCATTGATGCATCACCTTATATCACCAACAACAGAGCAGCATCCATCACACTGGCTTGGCCCTAGAGGACAGCAAGTCTTGCATCATGAGGTAATAAGTATGGTATCATGTTAAGTGTCACTCTAATAATTGAAGCATTTGAATATGTTGCAAAGAATTCTTTCTTGATTAAAGAACGTTTGCTTGGAAATTTTACCTTTTGCCTTATTTAACCTTGGTGGGGGTCATTTTGTCCTAGTTCGTTGGTCACCCTCGGGAACAGGGTGCTATTGGGGGGTTCCTTGAAGAGTCATCGTACCATTCCTGATCATACTTATCATTTTCCACAGTTCTCCATTTCGTCTCCTCATCTTTTGGGTTTTCGGGTGCACTGACCCAAGAAGGGATTGTACATGTTTTCATGGGAAGAAAGGGTTGAAGGCCCAGAGGGAAATGTAGCAGGCAAAATATAAAAGCCAGTGATAAACCTTCTAGATGCTCGCCCAAGGACCCCGAGAACAATGAAATGCTTCTTGAAAAAATGAGGGACCCCTAAGATAAATAATTAATTAGTAATGCCAACCAAGGTAGAGCGTATGTGGGATTTGTTTTTATTGCTTAGTTTAGTGCCCCATATGTCTTCAACTTGGGAAAGCATGACCAAGTGTAACCAAGGTAGAGCATGTGTGGGATTTGATTTTATTGCTTAGTTTAGTGCCCTCACAAGTCTTCAACTTGGAAACACTTTGATAAATTAATGGCAAAAAGGCTTGGAAAAATGTTGCATCGCGCACAAAGGGCAACACACCCTCTACAAAGGCACCCATAAATGAGACAATATGAACCCTTGTATGTCATGAACCCCATGCCCAGAAAGTCTTACCCCACTCCACCTCATATTCACACATGGCTTAGATAGGCTTCCCTTGGGAAACTCCTTTGACTTGGGGATTGATTGACCCAATAGGATGCCTTGACACCCATCCCACACCTAAATTTGACAAATTGTATAAGGTCTTTGAGCATTTGTTTAGTTTGAAAAGGGGGGTTTGATGCACATGTTTGGGTGTTTCTATTATTAGATGTGGCTTACTTGGCATGATTCTTGTGACTTATGGACCCTTGAAGGGTTCATTTGTTTGTCTTTGCAGGAACTTTCCCAGTGGACAGGTATTCATGAGGAGATGATTGTGTTCGGACCTTCATGGTGGGCTTTGGAGCACGAGGATGGATGCAGAAACCCCACGTCTGGCGCAGGATTGTGATCATCATTGCAAATTGAAGGAGATCGTTGCCTTTGGAGGCAATCTGGCAGGGTTGGACGATTTGTTCCCATCTTCTCCCACTAGGATGTTGTCCTTTGGAGGCTTGAACGTCACCTACCTAGCTCTTGACGTCATGGAGGAGGCTAGGGTTTGATGGATGAGGTTTGTGATGAGATGTTTTGGCACGTGTGGCATGATAAGTGGCCTTCCAGGCCTAACGTTGCGCATCTTTTCCAGCTTAGCGTCCCATTTGGGGGCTCAACGTCACCCTAGAAAAGCATGACATCGCCCTTTAGGGTTTCATTTGTATTAAACAAATGAAATTTTGTAAAATTGGATTTTAAGGGAAATTTTGTAAGGTCGACCCTTCTATTTTTACATTGACATTCTAGGCCAAGAAAGGTGATATAAATACACCTCTTGGAGATTCATTTTCACAAGAACTCTTCCTCACACAAGAAGAGTAGGTCTGAAATTTCCGCCCTAGTGGCAAGATTGGCTCTTCTACTTGGTGCACACCTCTTGGAGGACTTGTTGTGGATGTCTCTTGGCTCCTTTTCGTGGAAACTTCTGCAACTAGGTGTTTTATGCTTGATTATTCTTGGCGAAGTAAGTAAAATCTGCATTTTCATCTCATGCTTTGAATGTCTATGGTAAACTGTTGAAGATTATGAAATTGCTTGCTAAAAAACCCTAAGGGAAGGAACAGAAGGTATTTCTTCCTCTCATGATCTTTCCACTTGTCAAATTGTCAAGAGGATCTTGTCTAGAGTAAACTCCTAAAGCCCTAAAGTGCTAGCGCTTTAGGAGTTGGTTCTAGAAGCTTGTTGCAAAAAATATATTTCAAGAATCTAAGGAGAGAAGTATTCGCTAGAGTCCAAAGGTGCTTGCTCTCTAGCAAAATCCATCTTTTAAGTCTTGAAGTTTGAGGCCCTAAAGTGCTCGCTCCTCAACTTCACCTCATTGTCCTTGGACATTATTATCATCATTATTTCTCCAAGTATTTGCTGCTGTTGTAAATGACTCCATAAGCCCAAAAGGCACTTGTCTACTTGCTTTCTTGTGAAGAAATTGATCAGACAACTCTTACATTCTATTCTCTAAGGCTTCCACTAACTTCTACTAACCCTAGTTTAGCTAAAATCATTAACTAACCTGCTACTGTAGCAAATCTTTGCTACAGCCATCTAACTTGCTTCATTTTGCTGCATACATTGACTTAAAGCTAAGCTAACACACTCAAAAATTGCTTGTAATAAGTGCTACTTAATCTATTGGATAAATGTTGATTTTCCACTACCTTTTCATGCAATTTTGAGCAATATTTCTTCTTGTTGTTACAAAACTTTATTGTTGTTATAAACTGTTAGTTTGCTGCAAATTTCACTTCAGCCATCATATATTTGTGTTGCCTATTGTCTGTTGAGGTTTTAATATCATTTTGGTACTTGGAAACTACTACATACATGCTATATTGTTCTTGTACACAAACTCTCTTCCTTTGCCTCAATTTCACAGATATAGACTCTTTGACTTGGGTAACCAGTGAGAGGTAGGTATATCTTGATCGTATCTTTAGCTTTCCCACCCCTTTAGGTTATTGAGGACACCTCCGCTGGGCTTGACCTCATCCATCCCTATAACGTTGGGATTTCATGCTAAGGTGACAGTGGTCGGTTATCCTGTTGTTACACCAATTTGATTTACTTATCTTGGGCTTTGGACAAGTACAAATTGTGCAATAACAAGCTGCAAATGGAAAACTTAGCTGCCAAAGAAGAAATACTTAGCCACACTGAAGCACAATTAAGAAATCCAAATGATCTCTTCCCAATGAGAAATACAAATGATCTCTTCCCAATGATTAGTTAAGGTGCATAGTCTCACCACCGAAACCAATCTCAGAAATCTCTCCTAGGGTTTTCGTCCCAAGAGTCCAAAAGCCACAAGAGCTCTCTCAACTCAATTTTAGTAATTAGCAAGTGAATAATGAGAGAGGGTGCCCCTCATTCCCCTTTTATGCTTCCGTTGACCCTTTTTCGCCATTTTTACCCTTTTAATAAGTTAAGTGACTTTTCGTTTTCTTCATAGTCACTTTAGGCGCATTTTTTAATTAATTACTCAATGCCACCTTTTTAAAAGTTACTTTTCCACCTTGTGACATTAAATAATTAGTTAATTCCCTTTTTCCCCACTAACTATAGCCTACGCGAGTTACTTAGGCTATTTCGTCAATCTCTCGGATAGTTCATTAGGAAAAGGACATTACAGAAGCCCCAATACAAGCCCATCACCAAACCCATGAAGCCCCAACTTCATTCCAAGGGCGGTTTTCACCAAACGAAAAGTCCAATCTGGTGCCAATGGCGATTCCCACGTGCCTAACACCACGGCTACTAGTGGGAATAACTCACGAAACTACAAAAGCATCAACACCCTTGTCCCACAAACAAGGGGGTCTCATACATCAATTTGGTGTCTGGCTAGGCTGTGACCTTAGAATTAGATTATTATTATTATTATTATTATCCTAAGAAGGAAATAAAGTGGATAGCCAATAAATAAACATTGCATAAACAAAGATGTAGCTACCACAGAGGGAGAGGGAGTTAGCCTTGCTCATTATCTGAATTGATAGTGCAAATATCAACACCAAATCACCTACAATGATGTCCTCTGGAGAGTGGCCTACATTGATCAAGCCCTAGGGAGTGATCTTTAACAACATCAACCCACTCCCATCGGTGTCCAGCATTGAGGAAGAGGTAGAAGCACTCTAACATCCAAGGCTGAAGAACTCCTCACAATAAACGGAAAGAAACTAGGGATGCATCTTTGAGTAGGTGTCCTACAGCGACGGCTCTCCCAAGCGTCTTTGATCAAGATCCTTTAATGTGGCACAGTATCTAGCTGGTGCAAACCAAGGAACAATGTTCGATGGTCCTAGTGTTGTCCAAATTAGTGGTTGTGGACCACTTTACTCCCCCCAATGCCCAAATCAGATGAAAGGAGGAGGTAAGATGGATAGTTTGAGTAGCTAACGCAGAAGAGCTATGAAGAAGACATCCTCTAAGAGGCTGGTTGGCTTCCTTGAGAAGCCATGGTTGGATTTGTCATTAGTGGAGTCACCAAATAATGCTTCTAGGGATCATGAAAGGGAAAAGAGGGAATCACCCTCAGTGGAGTCGCCAGGGAAGTTTTGTGAAGCAAAGGCTTTGGATAAAGGCTTACCGAAAAAGTGTCGTTCGAGGAAAATTGACTCGATGTTCCTTGGCAACAGCGCCAAAATGTTATAGCACAATCTGTATTTGCCCAAAGCCCAAGGAAAATAGATGCAAGATTGGCATAAGAGGGGTGACCTATCACTGTCACCTTAATAGGAAACCTCTTTCTGTTTAGCAGTATATCAAGATTACCATAGGGGAGACGTCCCTGGTGACCTAAAGGGCTGATAATTAAGGCAAGGATGCAAGAAAATCCCCCTCTCACTGGTCACTCAGTTCCAATGGTTCTTATGGCCTTTAAGGGATGAAGCAAATGGTAAAATGGAATGTACCTACTCAGAACAAGACAACAAGAAATATAGCAGCTTGCAAGTACAAAAATATGATGTTAGCGCTTTTTAAGACCATGAACCTTCAAAAAATGGGCTAGCTGATATACAGTTGCAGCAATGTAACAATTTATAACAGCAATGAGTATTTTGTAACAGCCACAAGAATTATGCCTTGAAATTGCTTGAAAATGACACGAAAAGGTAGCTTTGATCAGGCAAATTGATAATAAATTGTCACAAGCAAATTTGGCAATGTCTAGCTAGCATTTAATGTTACTTTTGCAGAGAATTTTCTGCAGTTAGATGGCTGTAGCAATCTTTTGTAACAGCAACAAATTTTAATGCTCAAAATTGCGTGAAAACACCATGCAAACTCAGCAATTGTCTAGTAGATTGTTTGGTAATTGTCACAAGTGATTTCCGGATGAGCTAGGTGTGAGTTATGTAGGTGAATGCGGCAATTTAGCATGAATTAGTATGGCTGTAGCAATGATTTGCAACAGCAGTAAGTTAGCTAAAGAGTGAGTCTTGTTTAGGGTTAGCAAAAGCTTCAAAGAGAAAGGTTTGAGTGTTTGTTTGATCAATCATTCACTATAAGGAGTAGACTAGTGTCTTTTAGGGTTTATGGAGTCACAATAGCAGCGGCAAAATTTGGAGCAAAGTAGCAATGATAATACTTTGTCAAAGGAGAAGGGATGAATGGAGGAGGTGTTGACTACCCAAGGCCTCAAGCATCCAAATCCTAGAGAGAAATTTGCTAGAAAGTAAGGAAACTTAGGCCCTAGCGAATTTTCCTTCCTTAGACAATTGAAATAATGTATGCAATAGGCAAGTAGAGTAGAACTACTAGAGAGCTAGCACTTTAGGGCTCTAGTAGCTACTTCTAAACAAGGTGCACTTGAGAAATTTAAACAAGTAGAAAACTATAGAGAGAAAGAAGTAACTTATGTTTCTCTCCTAGGGTTTAAGGCTTAAGCAAGCAATTTCATAATCTTTAACATGAAACAAGTAAAATTTACCACAAGCATTCATTAACATAAACAAATTGCAGATTTTCTACTTACTTCACCAAGAATAATCAAGCCAAACTCTAGTTGAAGATCTTCCACCATGAAAATAGCCAAGATACACCAAAATAAGCCTCTCCAAGAAGTTGCGCACTAGGTATTTCAGCCAATAGCCCTTAAAGAGGGCGCAAATTTCAGTCCACACTAAGTGTGATGAGTGATGATGAAAAAATGAGAGTACTTTCTCTTTATTTATACAAAACTAATGACCATTAATTAATTTTAGGTCAAATAAAGGCCGACCTAGCCAAATTACATCAAAATCCAGTTTTTTACATAAATAAAATTGATTAACCCTTGAAATCATCTCCAAGGGTAACGTCATGCATTTCTAGGGTGACGTTGAGCCCCTAAGGTGGAACGTTGGGCTCCATATGCATAACGTTTGGCCTCCAAAGGCCCTGGATGATGCCCACGCGTGCTAACCAACACACAACTGCCCTCAAAATGAAAACCCTAGCTCTGGATGATGTCCAGGGTCATAATGGTGACGTCATGGGCTCCCAAAGGTCAACGTCCAGGTGAAAGAGCAAGATCCCCCTGGGTCTAGGCCTGCCAGGGTGTCTCCAAGGGCAACGTTCTTTCTTCCCGGTGCAAATCTCTGATGTCTTTTTCCCCCTAGCTAGGGTTACAGCATCCATCTGTGGGCTTTCAGCCCCATGAAGGTTCAAGCTAATCAGTCCCTCATGTGTACCTGTCCACCACGCAAGGTCCTACAGTAACAACAAGTACGCCCTTTAGGGGTTCATAAGTCACAGAGATCATAACATGTAAATCACATCCAATAATTAAATTACCCAAATATGTGCATTAAACCCCCCTTTACCCAAACAAATGCTCAAAGACATTATGCAATTTAACAAGTCAGGTTTAGAGAAGGTTTCAGGGTGTCCTATTGGGTTAATCCTCCTTAACTTTGGGGTGTTTCCTAGGTGAGAACCAATCCAGGTCATGTAAGTGTATGAGGTGGCGTGGGGTAAGCATTTGGGCATGGGGTGCGGTGATAACAGGGAAATGTAAATCTTACCTGTGGGTGCCTTTGTAGAGGGCGAGTTGCACCTTGTCATAGATGCCATTTTTCCTAGCCCATTCAATGCCTTTTATTCTTAGCTTCATTGCTTTTGATCTTTTGCTTTTATGCTTCAAGGGAAGAGTTGAGGGACTCTGTCCTGGCTTGGTGACAATGTTATCCACAAGCATTTCACGGAGATGAGAAGGTTGGCTCGTTATCAAACCCCCTTTCTCTTGGCTATGCCACCAAGAGCCACTACCATGATTTGGTGACCAAATAGATGGTAGTGTCATACCACTACATGCCCATGGTCATAATAGGTCAGCTATTGACGAGACCTCCCATCCACCAACTAATACCTTGAGTGTTTATTTATCTTATGGGTTCCCTTTTCTTACTGAGATGCTTTTTACTGCTTTCTCGGGAATCCCTGGGCGAAGCATCTCAAAGGTTTCATTTTTGGCTTTTAACTTTTGCCAACTACTTTTACCCTCTGGGCATTTAGCCCCTTCTGCCCACAAGGCAAGGTACAACCCTTCCTAGTGTGGCAAATCCCAATGCCCAAAAAGAGGGGAGAAATGAGAGGAATAAAGATGGAAAGTGGTAAGTATGGAGGGAACGGACGATGACCTTTCATAGACCCACCCAGTGGCAACCCATCCTAAAGGGAGATCAACTTACTAGGGCATCATGTCACCCTTCCAGATATGAACAAGTTAAAGAGCATATTTTCCAAGCAAACGTTATGAAATGAAGGAGAATTCAATGCAACATATTCAAGTGCTTCAATAATTAGAGTGACGCATACCATGATACCCAGACTCATTACCTCATGGAGCAAGAGTTACTGCTACTTCAAGACCAGACTAGTGGGATGGATACTGTTGTTGTTGATAAATGGGCTGCACTGAAGAAAAGAGGGGCCCTCCGGGGCCATGCTTAAGTCATCCGGCTCTCGACACTCCATGTTTAGGACATGTGGGCCTCGAGACATTATCTCCTTAGTTATCCCTTGGGTAGGGGATAACACTTCCAAAATGTAGACAAAATTTTGAACACGTGAAATATACAGGTATGATTTACCTAGGACCTATTGCAAACCATCTACCCTAACAATAACATGCAATAGTTCATAATCAGATAAAGCACTTTAATGTTTAGAACTAATAATTGAAAAAAAAATTGGATGATAGCTTTCATATTATTCTCAGTTTTTGCCATTTGGTCACAACTTATAAGACATCTTCAAAACGCTTGTTTGAGCTTCTCCAAGGCTGGAAATTTTTGCTACAATAAAAAAAATGCAGCAACCACTTCTGCAGTACATGTAAAAACCATGTCCAGATAGGGTATGTGGTTGAATCCCCTATGTGGCCTCCAAGACCCCTATATGAACGAAAATTGGTAAAAAAAAATTGAAGAAAGCTAGGCCAAACTTCTCCATGACAATCAAACTATCTGAGGAATTGAATTGGTCAGCTGTTGCACACTAGAAAACGAGCAAAGGAAGACAAATTTCATTGCAGCCTTCCTGGGCACTCGAGTCCCTTTATATAGTCTTTTGGGATGACTAAAACAGTAAAACCCCTAAATAATGAAGCAAGCTACATTCCCAGCTTACCCACACGTCAACTGGTCATTAGTAGTGCCTTGAATGGCTTTCTCTATTTACTAACTGCCTGTGATGGTTTTGAATGCATTTTATCTTGATTTCTTGTTTGCTCACTAGTCAATGTGATTCTTCAGGTAGCAAGGAGCTCTAAATTGTTACATATAAATGCACCTTGAATATGACATGATTGTAAATACCCCCATTACTTAAAGACTCTTAAAATACATCCCCATGATTTTTGTGTAGTCTCTGCTTATATCTTTCCTACATATAAAGCATTGGAGCAAAATAAAAATGCTACGAAATCATAAAATCAAGCAACATGCATGACGAAATAATTAGAAGCATGAAGTAGTCAATAAAACAGGTATATTTCTTGGTAAAATCCTGAGACTTTAAAGTCCTAATGTGGTAAAAATCAATCAGGATTTCATTTAATAGAACCAACCTAACTCCGACCTTCTGAACAAGACATAAAAGGTGATATAGTTGATCTTGCAATTCAGGCATTTTCCCTCCATAGTCTACCATAACTACTGGCCTCAATCGAGTACAGAGTGCCACCACATCTGTCATCAGAAAACAAAAAACATAATCGAAGTGAGATACAGAAACCAACTCATAAAGTGTAATTCACATCTAATAAAAAAAATTCCTAAATTTTCTTAAAGACAAAAAAAAAGCTTTACCCTTTACTCACAGAAAGGCTCAAGTCTCTCTTGTAGAATTTGTCAAAACAGAATATACACCACAATATACTTCTTACTCCAGAATGCAAGATGAATGATTCAATGATGTAATTCAAGAATAAAGGATGATTCAAAAAGTCAAAGATACATTCTCCGTGAGCAAAAGGTGACCCAGAAATATTTAGATTTCTCAGTTTTTTCTACCGTGCTAGCTTATATTTTGCACAGAATTACATCTCTACTATGTTGCATTAAATATCACTATTGGTTTACTTGCACAGATCCACCACAACCCGGGACCTAATGAGCACCAAGAGGTATCAAAAAAAACTCAGGTGCAAGCCTCTTACGGCTTAAAACATCCAGGGTTAGATGGATGTATGCTAGTTTAATTTTCTATTTTTTATGTTAAGCTAAGTAATAAATTGTGGGCTTTATTTTTTCCTTTTGTTGACCTGAGACATCAGGCATCAACTTTTTTTCATTTCAGTATATTAGAGTTATGAACATACATGACTTCTCTCTTTCAATTCGGGCTGTAGAGTGAAGTTACATAACTTAAGCAACTGCAACATCAAGCCATAGGAACTATAAATTTTGCCAATCTGTATGTCAACAGCTGCATAGATATGTTTTCCAAAAGTTCATCATCCACAAAAAATAGGACAATATCATAGCAACATACTTTATTATGCTTATTAAAATGAAATCAAGACTAACATCAAAAAGTCTTCCTAGACTGATCTGACATGTATAGCTTGTTACCGCACAATCTGTACTTGCCTAAAGCCCAAAAGCAAGTAGATACAAGATTGGCGTAATAAGGGGTGACCTATCACTGTCACCTTAATAGGAAACCCCTTTCTATTTAGGAGTATATCAATGTACCCCAAGGGAGATGTCCCTAGTGACCTGAGGTTTTGAGAAGGCTAAGGCCAAACTATAAGAAAGTTCCCCCCCTCTCACAGGTCACTCAATGTCAAAGGGTTCTTTTATGTCTTATAGAGATGAAGCAAATGAATAATGTTTTGTACCTGCCCAAAACAAGACAACAAAATAGAAAAGGGGCACTTTCCAAGTACCAAAATGATATTAATGCTTCATAAGACAATGAACTCTTAAAAAATTCACTAGCTGATATAAAATTGCAGCAGTACAACAGTTTATCACAGCAATGATAAATTTGTAACAGCCACAATAATTATGCTCCAAAATGCTTGAAAAAAGACTAGAAATAGTAGCTTTAACTAGGCAAATTGATATTAAATAGTCACAAGCAGATTTAGCAATGTCTAGCTAGCAATATATGTCACTTTTGAGGTCAGTTTGCTGTTGTTAGGTGGTTGTAGCAATCTTTTGCAACAGCAGCAAAATATTTAGTGAATTAGGCTAATCTAAGGTTAGTAGGAGTTAGTGAATGTTCCAAAGAAGATAGTTTCAAAGTTGTTTGATCAATCAATCACTAGTAGTGAATGGACTAGTGCCTTCTAGGGTAATGGAGTCAATGATAGCAGCAGCAACTCTTAGAGGGAAATAGCAATGATAATACTTAGTCAAAGGGAGATGGAGATGGAGAAGATGAGAAAGGTGTCGGTAACCCAAGGCCTCAAACATCCAAGTCTAGAGATAATTGCTAGAAAGTAAGGAAAATTAGGGCCTAGCGATTTCTCTTTTCCTTAGACAATTTGAAATAAAATATGCAATATGCAATGTAAGTAGGGTTACTAGAGTGCTACAATGGTAGGGCTCTAGTATCTACTTCAAGATAAGGTGCTCTTTGAGAAATTTAAACAAGTGGAAAATTATAGAGAAAAAGATAATAACTTATGTCTTTCTCCTAGGGTTTCAAGCAAGCAATTTCATAATCTTTAATA